>PVKA01024283.1:0-34451 GCA_004027165.1 Ctenomys sociabilis | reverse complement strand
CTTGATAAATTGAAGATTTGAGAATATATTGTAACAGTGAAAAATACTGTTTCCATTTTGGCTTGGGAGACTGACTGGTAGACGGATGAGAAGCAGATGAAGAAAATGGTTCTATAAAAATGATGGAGAAATAATGTGTCCAACTTTGGAAAGTTGAAACAGGTGTAGTCCTGAGGAGGTCAAGTGGAAATGTCCTTGGGGAGGTGCAACTGGTGGCCCCAAGAAGAGAAGATCAAGGCTGGAGATGAGTTGTAGAATCCTTGCTGCTCATCCCATAACTCATAGCTCATTCACCTTCTCATCTTGCCTATGGACTACTCAGCACTTTATGACTAATTAACAGGGGAAGAAAGAACTAAGTAATCACTTCTACTGCAAGTCTAAATAAAGCCATCATAATTGGAAAACTATGCAAATTCTTTGTTCTAGAAATCAAGGTATTTCTACCAGTGACTTTATAGAGGAGTCAGTAATATGTGTATTTTCATGGCAAATATCAATTAATTTATCATTTATCTTCTCTTAGTGAAGTGAGATTCAGAACTCCATGAAAATATAAGACAAAAATAATTGACATTTGGATTTGGAATGCATCCTATAATCATAGTTATAGATTTATAACTATGGTTACACATTTATTTTAATTAATTTTTATTTATACATTTATTTTTGAGTATATTTTATGAAATCTAACATTGAAATGTGCTATACTTTATCATCATACAACATTGGCCAGAGGCACTAGAGAGAGAAACTAAATTAATACTTGACAATCAATTAAGTTATCTACAAGCGTAATGGAGAGTTGAGTGACATGTAGAGTTAGGCCATATGAGGAAACATTGCATCATTAGCTCCGGCAAGGAAACACCTTACTGTAAGCAGCAATTTCACCTGGTGTACAGGTAAGGGATGATTCACAGTATATTCTGTGACTGTTCTCAAAATTCAGTCCTTCTTCGCATGCTTTTGGCATGATGACTCTTACTGGCTGACTCATAGCATACTGGATCTTTGTTCCCACAGCTGCAGGGGGATGGCATCCGTGTTGAGATTATAACCTGGTAACAAGATAAATACTTGGTCAGAAGTGTCACTCTCCCCAACAAAGCTGTTTCTTGTACAAACCGCTCCTACTCCTGGCTGGCCTAAGGCTATATCTTAAAATAAACAGTTTGCTTTCTGTTGCCCTGGATCCCAGGACCTTCCCTCTCTGCATCCTAGGTTCACACTCCTTCAAGCCTTCTCATTATCTGGTTTATCCTCCTGTCACACCCAGAAACTCCTCCTGACCACTTTTCCCTCACCAAAACCTCTCTTCAGCAATTAAGGTACAATTCACATTTCTCTCACAGCCACTAACACATTAGCTTTTGTTACTAATAATAAAAGAAAACATTTTTATCAATGATAAAGAAATTTTAAGAAGTATATAGGGAAGGTATTTTCGCTAATGGATCCCCAAATTCACACCATGGAAGTGACTGCCTTCATTTGCCTCTGCTCACAGTAAGTTTGCACTGAACTTCTGTTATGAACTATCTAAGTAACAAAGGCAAATAGCATTATTTGCAGTTGCTATGCATTTACAGGGTTTCAATATTTAAAAGCAGTTATTCTATTTTATTTATTTATTTTTGTTTTTTTTTTTCGAGACAGGGTCTCACTATGCAGTTCAGACTGGCCTTAAACTCACTTTGTAGCTCAGGCTGGTCTCGAACTCACAACAATCCTCCTGCCCCAGCCTCCCGAGTGCTGGGATTATAGGCCTGAGCCACCACGCCCGGCTCAGTTATTCTAAATGAACCACCAGGCAAAATAGAAAATTTCCTGCACGTAGATGATATTTTTCAACCAAGTACAGTACATCCAGTTTTCTGTCAGTCACACCACTGTGTGAAACAGAAAATGGAAGGGGGAAAATGAGTATCATACACAATGAATTGCTTCACATGGTCCCATTTGAGATAACTGGTATAATAATCTTGACTTTTTATGTTCATAAATAAATAAAAGCAGAAATACGAAAAAATATTTCAAATTGAAAATAAGTTAATGTTATTGTACAGAATTTCATGTCCTTCCTTTCACTAAGAACGGTAGCGTGACTTGTATAACATTAATGATTTTTCTGCTGTTGTAACTGCAGTACATTTTTGTAACTTATATACTCCAAGTCTATCAGTAAATGGTGTAACATGGGTAATTATAGAAGTCCCAGTGGTTGCTGATTCATCAAAGAGAACCCAAATGGACTGAAACATTCAGAGCATCGTCTGTACCTAGTACCTTGTCTCACTCCCAGAGTCCGTCATGGCAGAGGACTTCATGGTTACTGTTGTCCTGTAAGTGACACAGGTGCAGAATGGTGAACCACACGGTCTACTCAGTAACCACTGGACATGTACAGCAGAGAAGAAGCACAATGTATGCAAGTCTTCAGATTAGATATTAGCACTTTACTCCTAGAGCTACTTCCTTCTTAGGATATTATTCCTCCGTTATATGATTCATGGCAAAGGAAAACACTCAAAGCAGACACTTTAAGGAGACACTTGATAATATATTTTAATCTTAAAAATAAATCATGTCTATTAAGAAACATGGGAATTTCTTTGAAGTAAAAGATGACAAATATCTATAAAGTCACCTCCCAGTTCTGATACATATCCCTCAAGTCATATTTCGGCACATATTTTATTTAGATAGTTGAGGTCATACTACATATGCAATTGTATATCCTTTCTTTTAATTCTCTCATAGACATTTTCTCTGAAAACAAGAAGAGACTGTCTCACTGTTCTCCAGATCACAGCAGTGATCTACCCTGCCATGTAGCAAGGGCTATTTCAGACCACTTGGCAGAACTTAATTGTATTTATCCTACTGTGATAAGGCACACTTTAGGGTGACTTTGTTTTTGTTTTCGTCTAGTGACTTACTAGACAGGCCACTGTGGATTCTGAAAAGTTCTCCTTTGCATTCTTTATTTTTTGAATTTCTACATTTTTGTTTTTAAAAAGCTTTTACTTCCTTTCTTCAGAGGTCATAGTAGGGTGCCACTAGATTAGCTAGCAACTCTGTTATCCGAGGCTCCTCTGGAACACCCATCTCCGTTCTTCCTCTGCCTCTCCTACAACACCAGCTCAGCACAGGAAACCACTCAATGCTTTCTATTTCTTCTTTCTGTAATTTTTAGGGTGGTCTCTTTTCTATCTTTCATTTTTCAAAAATGTATCTTAATCCCAGCACTTGGGAGGCTGAGAAAGGAGGACTGCCATGAATTCGAGGCAGTACTGGACTACATAAATTTAAGGACAGCCTGAACTACATAAGGAGAACAACAATAAAAAATTGATCTTGATCAGTTTCTCAAGACTTAACCAACATCATCAATCTTATCTCCTATCCCCTATGATAACTTGGTAGCACTCAAGTTGGCTCTTAATTTTATATTACCTGTTTCAACCTTCTCTAGCTGTTTAACATGTGAAAGTCTTGTATTATGCCAAACTGGTGGAATTGTCTTGCTCTGGATAGGAAAACAATTTTCAAGCCTAATCACCAACAACCACTTCTTTATGTTGGCTAATACTCTGGGCATTTACTACAGGAAGAACAGAACATGGAGTGTTGGACAAGTGTTTTTTCATTGGTTCTTCAGAAAAACCTGTTATGTAGGAATGCTTTTGCCTGAAAATGACAAAGGATTCAAAGTATCTACAAATGATTAAGAAATGTAGTTGCTATTTATTATCTCACATATCAAGAAGAAGTACAAACACTGTTAGTAAGTGGTTTCTGAAGTTTTCATAGTCACATTCATCTTCGAAAATTTCTCAGCCTTCTTCTGCAGCTGCCTCAGGGCTACAGCACTTCCTGGGATCACAGGCCCACAGTATCCTCTGGTACCTCATTGTAACCCTACCGTGCTTGATGTTGTCAGGAAGGAAAATATTTTCTCAAACATCCCCCATCCCCAAAATCTTTAACAGATGGCCAAGAAATGGGTTTCTATATCCACACCCTGAAATCATGGAAACTGTAGATAATATTTGAACAAAATCAGAAAGATGGCTTGCGGAATGAAATTATTTTTGTATAGAAAACCAACAGTACAAAGGGTGGGCCAAATAGCTCAGCAGATTGAAGTGCCTGCTTAGGTAGATACAGGGGCTGGAGGTTCAATCCTTGAGCTTGTTCTGTCAGCCCTGCCCCCCAGGTGCACTGAGAGGGAGATTGAGCCTGGGCATGGTGGCACTTACCTGTAGTCCCAGCACTTGGGAGGTTGTAACAGAAGAATTGCTATAAGTCCAATCTATGTAGTGAGACCTGAATACCCTGTAGACCCTGCCTTAAATACAGGAGAAAGAAAGAAAGAAAGAAAGAAAGAAAGAAAGAAAGAAAGAAAGAAAGAAAGAAAGAAAGAAAGAAAGAAAGAAAAAAAGAAAACCAACAGTACACATTGTGTAATGTTATCAGAAAATGTAAGCTTTTTAGAGGCTTAAAAATATGCGTAGGATTATATGGCTAGTAAGTGGCAAAAGAGGATTTAAACCAGATCTTCCCAAGTCTCACTTCCTCACTAGAGGGCCTCTCTAGAAGGATTTAACATCTCACTTATTTCACCAAATGATGTTTAGCAACAATCTACTCAATTTTTATAAGTTTTCTTCCTGTTGAAGGTGAACCAAGTGTACTGCCTTCTTAGAGACAGATGCATAACTTTGGGCAACAACTGAAATGTGCAAGATTATTTTGTTGTAAGCTCTGGAGTAAGAGCTGCATTTTTATGCAGAAGGGCTTAACAGAAGTTTTAAAACTAAGAGAAGACTATGTGGAAGCCTTGGGGTGCAAACAGGAGCTCATACATTTGGACCAGTAGGAGAAGGAGGACATGTCCCTAGAGAAGAATGACAGGGGAAAGAGATAAGATGGGAAGCAGCGCAGTCTGAAAAGTTGAGGGAAGCAAAAGGCTGAAGTTCTAGGTGCATTTAGGGTCAGAAACAAATTGCTGAGCTACCAGGGTGTGGTAAAGAACAGTTGAACAGCTTGATGACACAATCATTATCAGAAAGATTCTGCAGGAGCCTACAGTGAAAATGGGAAAGTAGTCACTAAGAAATCATTTATATCTTTTTGGATGACAGATTTGAGTATCAAGGAGTGATAAAATTTGTAAAAGGAGGACTGGCCAAATAGCTCAGTAGACTAAAGAGCCTGTTTATGCAGGCACAGGGACTGGGGTTCGATCCCCAGCTTGTCATGCTTGCCCTGGCCCCAGGTGTACTGATATAGCAACTGAGGCTTGGCATGATAGTGCTTACCTGTAATCCCAGAACTTGGGAGGCTGAAAATAGAAGGAACACTATGAGTCCAATCTGTGTAGTGGGACCCTGTAGTCCCTGTACTAAAATACATTTAAAAAAAAAATGTAAAAGGTCCACTAGTGGCCCAAAATTTCCTTTGGCCTAATGGGGCAATTTAAAGGTTGGAAAGATCATTGATGAGTACTGGCTTTCAACTCTGTTCTTGTGATCTGAGATCTTTTAGCAACTAAAACTCAAATAAATTTGGGTTTTGACTTCCAGAAAGATTCTGAAGAACACACCCTCCTCGCTATTTTTCTAATAATAGAAAAAGATTGGAGATTCCCAGTCCTCTGTGAGCAGAGACTCGCACCATCAAAGTAAGAGAACTTCTGGTGCTGTGAGCCGTGGCCAACCTCGAGCAGGCTTCAGGGCTCCAGCCCAGACCTGGCCTCACAGGCAGCACAGACCGCTTGCGCAGCTCACCAGAGGCAGACACAGAGCCTGCCACCCGCTGAGGAGTGCGACCCCTCCGCCATGGCTTACCCTGTCCCCTCCTCAGTGTGGCCAGCATAGAATCAAGGACATCAGAGACAGCATAGAATCAAGAAAAGAAAATCTGCCTTCATAACGTGCTTCAAATTAACAAAATGAAGTGTTTAGATTTCAGATAATTATGATTTTTACATATATTTGTGTACAAAATTCTTGTTGTTTCTAAAATTCTAGCAAATTTCTCAACTTTTCAAGACCACAGTTTCCAATTACTGTCTCTGATTTGTACAAAATTATCAATCAACTGAAACAGTGGATTGTCACTGTTTAAAATAGGATAACATATATGGTTTAATTATAAATAAATGAAAAATTCTTTGAGTGTGGCTTATGACAAGAACTTAGGGTGCAATTTGTAATTATGTAAGATATTAGAGCTTGAGAAACTATAAGGGTTTGAAATAGAGAATTTCTAAAAAAGAAAAACGGTGGTTTTTCTCTTCCTTCCCATGTCCACTGATTACTTGGGTCTGTTTAGTCTACAAAGGGTGGAAGTGTCACTCCCATTGACTCTTCACATAACAGAAAGCCTGCGGGTTACATCTGTTCAAAGGTAGAAGGAGTAATTATCATCACTCAGCAGAAGTTGAGGGGAGGAAGACTCGAGGGTGTGTGTGTGGAGGGGGCAGGTTTTAGCTATTTTGGAAATCGTATGTAGATATTGCTCAATTCTTAACTTTCTGATGAAGTCATCTTCCCAAAAGTTTCTTGAAGTATGCCTTCACAGTAAAGCATTTAGACTTCAGTGAGGTCCTTCTGAGTAAAACGCTGAATCACACAAAGTGTACAAATCAAAAGGAAAAGAAATGCATTGTGGGAGGGGCAGAACCTTATAAAACCAGTCATTACCACCTCTGAACTGCAGCACTCTCCAAGGAGCCTTTCCGGTCGGACAGCAGCACAGAGCACAAGGTATTTCAGCAGTTTCCATTGCCATCCAGTGAGGTGCATGGTTTCGGTTTTGCCTTTTTCTTCATATTGGCATTATCAGCATTAATAGTCCAAATGCAGGATGATTGTGGACAGTAGTGGTATTATCTTGGTTATTTAACTGAAAAATGTTTTAGTTCAAAATTTGAATTAAATTTATAATAAGGTTTAATTTTGAATCTCAGAAGTTAGTAAATACCTCTTTAGGATTAAAGCCAAAGTATACACTCAAGGTGTACTAGCAATGTTACTGAATGGGTTGCACTGTGTATATTCTGTACTAGTTGCTGTTTTCAGAATATGTTTGCTGTTAGTATCTACACAAATTAGAACATTTCTAGTAAGGTACCAGAAGTAATATTTACATTACATCTAAGTAAAATGAAAAGGGAACTCAGTTTTCTTTTAAAATTAACAGTCAAAAATGATAGAAATGAAGTAACAATTTGGGCTAGATCAATCCAGTATCAGAATATGCTTTCAAAATTAAAGTTAAGGGCTGGGGAGATAGTTCAGTAGAATAAGCACCGGCCTCGCAAGTGCAGGGTCCTGAGTTCAATTCCAGGTACTACAAAAAAAAAAAAAATTGAAGCTAGTCAATTAATTATATGGAAGAGAAAAAAACTTCTCAAACTAGTTGATGGATTGAATAAATAGATTATTTATTACTCCATAAGCAGATAACTATTTCTTTTGAAAGTTGTCAAGTAAAAGAAATTGCTTCCAGCTCTTCAGGGAGATAGGTGGTATTTTCTGAAGGGATATTTCTTTTCCACTATTTTTTAATCTTGGCTTTCAATGATTGTATGGACAATTTCAAGTTATTTGCAGTATGTAGTCATACAGATAGCTTTTATTAAATGCGAAAAACTCTTGGTCTCATACCCAAAGCTGATGAAAAGAGGGCCCACAGCTGTGCACGTTGGCCCTACCCGGGTACTCACCTCCACCAGGGTTCAGGGCCACACGGAATGAGAAACCAGAGCAAACACCAGGGAGCCCAGCCCTGCACCTGATCTCCAAAGATAATGTTAAGTGATAGCATTATGAGGAGCATAAGATTCACAAGACAGAGAAACTGTATGACTCCTGTACTATTATGAATGTCTCAATAGATGAGCCTGTTCTGGGAGCTTATGGGACACATCACGTCTGAATTCAGTTTTGCTTGGTCTTGCCAGATTCACATCAAATGGGTGGAAACAGGGAGTGAGGAAATGCCAGGCACATTCTGCTTTTGATGTCTAAAATCCTTATCAGAGAAGTTGAGAAAGCACTAGACCTGGAATTAGAAGGAATCTACCTTAGGCTCTGACGTGAGGGAGTGTACAAGGCACACCTTCACATTTTTGTCAGTGTGACAGAAACTCTTAGACTTTAGTGGGCCAATAATGATGTAAATTAAACAAAAACGTAGCTGAATTCAGTAGGTTACTAAATATCACAGGCAGCTTTTTTTTGTGCTAAATGCAGTTAATTGCATCCCACTTTAAAAATGAGGTTCAGATAATGTACTTTTTTGTAAATTTATTATTCCATTATTACTGATCTTTTGTCCTTTATCAAGTTACTTCCTAACTTAGCAATTACAGCCCCTTCAGATGGCTTGCCTTTCCACTTAAATTTTGTTCAGGTCAAATTGATTGGCTCACTATACAGATTGTTAGAAAGAACCAGGCATAGGAGAAGTCAGAATTTATTATTTTTTGGCTCATTTCTGATTTCCATTTTCGTTAGACAATAGAAAATGCTTCATTTATGTTTCCAAACATGACTGAATGAATTATTTATTTAGAAAGCCTAAACAAGTCTAATTACTAATAGAAGTTAAAGTTCAGTAAAAGGAAAAATAAATGAATTTCTAAGCAACCAAATGACAAAGCAAGAAAAAAAACATTTTTTTTTAATTTAGTGAGTTTCTAGAAGCATTACTAATTCACTAGTTCCTTTTCTTACTACTTTCTATTGGAAAAGGAGAAAGAACTTCAGAAACAAGCAAATAATTTATTATTTTTGTCTTGAGAAGACAATTTAATCATATTTCAAATGAGAAAATTTGACACAAATTGCAATCACTTCTTAGGAAAAAAAGAGTTGGTCAATGAAGGGCTCATGCAAGACACTCTGGGACAAGAGGCAAGAGACAATTGGTTCTTGTGGAGCCCTGCTAGAGAAGATGCTGGACTCCTCTGAGGGAATCCCCAGCCCTTTGTCAGTTCTGAGAAGTACTTGTCACAGGCCAGAGAGATGATGATTGCCATCTTTGTTTGGTGTTTTTATGTATATTAGTAATTAGTGTATGCTTTAAACTGTGATGAAAGGAAGACATACAACTACTAAGAAGATTGTATAGTGTTAGTATACACACACACACACACACGTGCTTTGAAGTGTTCAAGCATTGCAACACACAAAGCTTTAAATCAGGGATGGTGTATATGTCATTTAATTTTGGATGGTGATAGATTGAGTGTTTCATATATTGTGCATGGAACTTTCCCTGAATTCCTGCTTGACATTGACATCCTTACATAAATAGAGGGAATGAAAGAAGAAGGGGAGACTCCCAGTCCCCCCATTACTGAGCTCCACAGAATGGGAAGTCCTTTAGTAGCGAGGCCATAGTGTTTGTGGTATATGTAGGAAGAAGTTCAGGAGATGCTGGGTGAGAGTGCTAACCCTCACAGCTCCCTGCACCTAAACACTTCTGGAAGCAGAGAACTTAGAGGAAGGAGGGTCATTTCAGTGGAACCAACTGGAAAGTGTGTACCAAGTACACATTCGAATGTACGTGTGTCTACTTGTGTGCATGTGTGCATGCGTGTGTGCATGTGGTGTGGATGTGTGCAGGGTGCAGCTGACTTACAGAACTTGACCCTGGAGTCCACCTACTTGGTTCAAATTCTTACTGCTACTCTAAATAGCAGAGTGGCAATAGTCACACCACCCCTTTGTGCAGTCCTTTCTTTCTTTATAATCAGAAATAGCAGGATTTTAGGGAAGATTAAATAAATAGTGCAGGTGAAGTGCTTACAAGAGCACTTCTTATTCAATAAGGATTCAGTGAGTTTCATTCATTGTTATTGCTGTTATGATGCATGTTCTATGGGGTGACACAAAATGTTAGTACTGTTCAGAAAATTAACCGATACATCTCACGATTTGTCACAGGCCAGAGAGATGATGACTGTCCTCTTTGTTTGGTGATTATTTGCAAGGTCTTCTGAAAAATCAAAATGCAGGGCTTCATTTTTGAAATTAAGTACATGAAGAGGGTGATAGTGAGAGTATAGCTTCAAGTCGGGGGTCTCAGTGGGTACACAGCTCCCATAACCTTGGAGCTCTCCCTGTCCTCCCTTACATGATCTCATGACAGAGACACAGGGTAGCTGTACTACTCCCTGGCCTCATGGTAAATGCTGCACTGGGGCTTAGAGTCATTTTCCATTCTCCAGTTTTCTTCCAGGCTGAAATCATGGAAGACCTTTACGTGGCAAACACCATCTTTGCACTCAACTTGTTCAAGCACCTGGCAAAAACAAGCCCCACCCAGAATCTCTTCCTCTCTCCATGGAGCATCTCCTCTACAATGGCCCTTGTCTACCTTGGCTCCAGGGGTGACACTGAAGACCAGATGGCCAAGGTGAGTTCACCATGAAGCTCCACAGTAAGACTGAGTGATCCCTGAGCAAAGTACTCTCCTCTTATGCCGGGTCATCTTGACTAAAGAGGTAGCAATTGTGGCACCCTAATAAATCACTAGTTCACACAACTCTGA
The DNA here is from genome assembly GCA_004027165.1 of Ctenomys sociabilis. NCBI lineage: Eukaryota > Metazoa > Chordata > Mammalia > Rodentia > Ctenomyidae > Ctenomys > Ctenomys sociabilis. The sequence goes on along the minus strand of PVKA01024283.1, from coordinate 23,879 downwards.
TTCCTTAGAAATAAATTACACAACAACTGAAGCAGATCCCTCACATGTAGGTGGTAACAGACATATCCAACTCTCTTAGCTTGCAAGGCTGAAAATAGTTGTGGGACATTGTTCATTTTAATGATATAATGATCATACTTTTTTAAATTTCTGTTAGTACATGCTTACTACGCAAAAGATACATTTTCTTGTTTCCTATTATAATATCTCTCATTTTTCCCTTTAAATTATTTGATTTGGTTGCTCAGATAAGAGAAACCATATGATATTTAAGCTCAAGTGTCAGATTTATTTCACTGAATATTAGTCTTAAGGGGCATCTATTTTCCTATAAATGACAAAACTATTCTTCCTGATGGTGAAGTGGAAATCCATTGTGTATAAATACCATGTTGTCTTTATTCATTCATCTCTTAATGGACATATAGGGCACTGCCAAGATTTAGCAAGTTACACTGCTTAAAACAAACATATTTGCATATTATTGGAATAGGGTGTCTTTAATTCTTTGGGAAAAATACCTGGAAGGGGAATAGCTGAGTTGAATGGAATTCACAGTTTTATCTGATTAAGACATCTCCATTTTGATTTCTAAAGGGATTGTGGTAGTTTGAATTCCTATCATAATGTGGAAATGTTCCTTTTCCCCACAAATTCACTAACACTTGTAATTATGTTATGCTTGCTAAAAGCCACTCTTTCAGTTAATGGAATCTTACTGTTGTTTTAGTTGGCATTTTCCTCACGGCCTGAGATGCTGAACAATTTTTTTCATGTGTTTATTGACCATTTCTACTTCTTCCAAGCATCTGTTCATTCCAGTTGCCCATTTCTTGATTGGATCTTTCATTTTGATGGTCTAACCTTCTTGAGTTCTTTATATATTCTAGATGTTAGTCCTTTTATAAAAGAAATGCTTTGCATACATTATACTGTACTTTGTTTTAGAGCAAATATCATTTTAGAGGTGAGAAGCTTGATAGTATGGGTGAAGCCCATGGTTTCCCAGTTTAGACTCCTTTCCAGTGCTCTGCCACTGTTCTTGGTGTGTTTGCTCCCCACCCCTATAAAGAGTTCTTCTTACTGATTTAAAAGAAAGGAGAAGTGAACCCTGACTGTGGTCACATACTCACAGGGAAACCCAGGTTAACGTGGCTTCGGAGTGCCCCACCCTGTCATGGATGCTGTGAGGCCATGTCCATAGAACAGGACCAAGCACCACAGAAGGCCCATCTTTCAAATCAAGTCGGACAGGTCATAACATGGCATTGTCCATGATTTTGTGTTAAGAGCTCTGCCTCTTTTGAAGAATTGATGTAGAGTCAGGGAGGAGACCCTTCCTGAGCTGTGTCTGGGCCTTAACATGCTGAGCCCCTTCAATGGCTCAGTGCAACATTTCTAGGCAACCCATTCAATAAACTGAAAATTCTCACCAGCCTGTTATTTTCTAGGCCAGGGACCATGTTGTGGTCAGCATATAGTTGAGATTCCTTGTCAATCACATCTCTACAAAGATTAATTGGATTACTCTAAGTACAAGCATGCTTTGTGCTTTGAGTCACACCAAAGTGCCAGGGGCTGGTTTCTGGTTTCCCAGGAGAATTGTACATGAGTATAAATATACCTTTTCCAGGAACATGCAGACCCATTTAACGTGGGCCTGCCTTGAGTTAATGAAGCTTCAAAGTGAGAGCACTGGCCAGTCTCAGTGCATGAGCACAAGAGAAAGAAGGGACACTCTCTTCATGTGACAGTTTAAGTGTCAGAGTTAACAGTGAAACTCAGCTGTTCAACTCTGCTACAGCAGCATTTTGAAACACTTCTTCTCCTTTATTCTTTCCTTGAAAAAATAAATAAATATAACGGCATATAGATCCTAAGAAAATGCTGGGTTTTTAAAGGTAAAAGAACGTAAAATGATACAATTTGAAGATATTGCTAAATGAGGGCTCTGACTTGTTTAAAGTGAAAAATAATCCCTTCATTTTATATGAAAAGAAAAAAATCTTATTGGTTACTCTGGACACAGCATGACCTTTTTATATTTAGAGAGTGCTTTCAGAAGTTGAAACCGTGTTAGGATTTTATATAAACTCCTCTAACCCTATAAATTTGCAGGGTTTAAAATTTAAACACCAACTTCATTGCTTCCTAAATAAGAAGAGAAGCTTCTTGGCCTGGAGGTAGAAGCAAGAGCTTTCAGGGCACATCTATCTTTAAGTCAAGGGTTTGCCACTTTCTAAGCATGTGAAATCCTCTGAGTCTCAACTTCACCATTTACAAAATGGAAATGAAAATGCAAAGTCTGTAAAGACCAGTGTGAGAATTAGAGTGAATGTGTAAACTACCTAGTAGCTATTTGCACTAATAGCTAATAATTGTTGATGTCATAGGTAAGTATGTTTCTGAGAACTACTTAGGAGTTTGCTCAATACAAAACCTTATGAGGTAATTAAGAAACTTAGGACCGAAAGAGGTCACCCAGTTGGGAACTGGTGTATCTGGAAGAAGAAGTGCAGTTGTAATGAAAGGAGGGAGGGAGGGAGGGAGGCAGAGAGAGAGAGAAAGACAGACAGATAGACAGACAGAAAGAAAGAAAGAAAGAAAGAAAGAAAGAGAGAGAGAGAGAAAGAAAGAGAGAAGGTATAAATGAAAGTACAGCTTATAGACGCCCTATATACTAGCAAAAAAATGTTTTGTGAAGTCATGGACCAATCCAGGCCAACCTCCTTCTTTTGGCCTCAGAATGATACAAGGCCACTTTCCTTCCCCTCTTGTGCAGGGACATTTACCTGTGTGGCATTTTTAGAGATTCAAAAGGGTAGTGTCAGCCAGAGAACCCTGTGAGATCAATTGCCTTGGAAGGAAGGTAACTAGAGAAGCTGAAGTAGTTAACATTCTTTCCTTAGATGGGGGCAGAGTGGGATCATATCTCTTCAGAGAGAATGGCAGAAACTATGACAGAGGCCTTGAGGAACAGACAATAGCCAGGAAAGTACTGGCACTTCTCCTCCCACCAGGAATTCAGCAGGTGGCCAGATCTACCTGCCCCTCCTTCACTGACAAAACCTACACCATCAGCCCATTTACTTCTCTCCAGGGTGCCACAAGAAATTTCCAAGGACCATGGAAGTTAGAGGTGGGGTCCCTGTGGGTGCTGAGACTTGTAGCTAAGGTAGGCAGGTGACAATGTTGTGGGGAGAGGAACTTCAAGAGCTTCACAGAAGCCAGCTTTCACTTGACATCCTCACTGTGAGACCCAAAGCCAGCCACACACAACACAGAGGTTCATGACATCATCAGATCCCTGTGATTTGCTTCCTACCCCAAGAATCTTAATTTCTCTCTGTATGTGAGTATGACAGGTATATTTTCAGTAACACCTGTTCATACTGAATGATCCATTTTTATGCTTAAGCTGACTTTGCCTTGCAATTTTTTGACAATTTATATTTAAGATAACTACAAAGAGAGATAAAAATCTCTGATTTAGCTGTCTTACTTGCATTAAAATGCTGGCTTATTTTTCCAGATAGCTTATGGGCTTGGTAACAGTTGAGATAATTAGTGAAGAGGTTGTTAGTCATCACAAAATAGCAAATTGTTCTCCAAAATGGACAGCATATGAATTAGTTTAAATTATCTCATGTATTTTCCTGGAAGAGAAGTTTAGATTGGCTGACATTGCCATGTCATATAAAAAATACACATCTGTGCTTGTTCCTCATGTGCAGAGGGACAGAATCAGACATAGAACCACTTGGAGGTATCTGATAGACATGCATTTTCTATACTAACTAATTGAAAAGCATTGCCATCCTTCCTTATTCTGATCGCAGGTCCTGCAGTTCAACAAAGTTGGAGACTACAACACTGCCACAGGGCTCCCAGAGAACATCACTGGCTGTCAGTTCAGTCAGCAGATACAGAAGGAAATCTATCCTGCAGCTATTTTGAAGGTACCTGACCTGTTTATTTATGTTTCTCTTGCATAGTACTGCTGGAATCCTAGTGTTCATTCTCAACATCAAAGGGTTAGATTGGGAAGGAAAACTAAATATTCTAAACTTAGCTAAAAAGTGAGCAGCACCTGGGCAGAATCAAGATTTCATGGCTTAAAGGGCAGGAGCGTTTCTAATTAGCCCCTTGTCCCTAATTGGATACATGTATTTTACTTAAAACTCTTCTCTACCATAGTAGAGAATATGTGTGTGGAGGGAAATTTCCAGGAGAAGAAAGTGATACATAATAGAGGAATGGTGAATACCAGACCAAATGACTGCTTGATAGGCTCTTTACCCTTATTGTCTGTCTGTCTGTCTGTCATATACCTGTCTCAAGTAGTATTACTTTTTCTCAGCATTCTTTCCATAAATATCAGCTCTCCATTTGTATCTCTGGAAGTGGTATAGCTGCACTTCTCCTAGTGATCAGCTTCTCCAGCATGCTCACAAGTTAGACTATGGAGAGATACCCTCTGCATCTTCTGAGGTCACAGCTTCCTTTATGGATATGGCATAATCCCATTACCCACCAAGTTATGGGCCGGGAGAGTGGAGATGCTTTCACCAAGTTGTTGAAACATCTTCAGTCCCTGTCAGGGCTCCACCCCCTCTTCCACACCAGTCTGCTGCCATGAATGCCCATGTACCTCTTGTAATTCTTACAATATGTGGTAAACAATGGAAGCTCCATTCACTTTTATGAATTTCTAAAACCCATTGCATCGGCTACCCATCAAGATGGGGTCTACAGAATCTATATGACTTTTGTTACTAAGATCACATTTTCTCCAAAACTTTATTGAGATAATTATAATTGACTAGTAAAAGGTGCACAGATTTAAGTTGTACACTATCATGATTTGATAAATATTTTGAAGTGATAACTACTCTCAGTATGCCTAAAACCAAAACTAGTTACTGTTTGTGTAATGGGGTTGGAAGATGAGTATATTCATAGTGGGGTATATAGTACTCTTTACAATTAGTATTATTAATGTATGTAGATCCTTAGAACTTACTCATTCTTATAAAAATCGTGAGGGCTCGGGAGATGGCTCAGGAGAACAAGCGCTCCAGTGGCAAGCACAAAGATCTGAGTTCAATCTTTGATTTGGCAAAAAAGGAAATTATTCAGAAATCTTGAAGCTTATAAACTGATCAGGCACATACATTTTTCTGTGCCGTTAGTTATTTCCTGGTCAAATACAATTGATACATAGTAAAATTTGGTGCAAATTATCTACATTTTACCTGATTAGTTTTGTAAGGACTTAGCCTTATCAGGGCTGGCCAGACAGCAAGATTAAAGTGCCTGCTTAAGCAAACACAGGGACTGGGGTTCAATCCTTGGGTTGCGAGCTGGCTCTGCCCCCAAGCGGTGCTGAGATGGTGGCTGAGACTGGTCATGGTGGTGCACACATGTTATGCCAGCACTTGAAAGGCTGAAAACAGGAGGATCACTACAAGTCCAATATGTGCCATGAGACCCTGTAGGCCCTGTACTAAATACAAGACTACATACAAGACCCTGTATACAATACAATAGAAAAAGAACTTAGCCTTATCAAAATCACTTCAGAGATTCCTCTAAAGGAAAAATGCATGCATGAATATAGTGTTATTATTTTGCTAAGAAAATTCTGTCTTTGCTTAAGATATATCTTGTTTAGTCATCCAGTATAATAAAAAGAGAATCCTGTCTTTCTGCTTCAGACTCAAGGAAGCAACAAAGTTCACTCATCCTTCAATGCTCTCAGTTCGGCGATCAATGCACCCACAGGAAATTACTCACTGGAAAGTATCAATAAACTCTTTGGAGAGAAGTCCATGAGATTTAAAGAAGTAAGTGATCTGTATGTGAAATGGCTGGGTCTCCCTCCACCCAGAAAGATGTCACTTTTGAAGTCATTCTCCACAATGCATATCCAGTTCCATGCAGAATCCATAGGACTGGTCTCCCATAATTTCTGTCATTTATTTTGCATCTGTCTGTTCCACCCCTTACCATTCAAAATATCTGGCTAGCAGAGTAAGTAGGATGTGAACCCACTGTTTTTCAGAGCCTCTGTTGCCTGAGCTAAACCTCTGCCCGTATGCCATTTCCAAAATGAAAAAGAGGCAAGAGGACAGAGCTGGGACTGGGGACAGGGGCTGATGGAGAACTTATAATCTGTACTATGTCCTCATTTAGCCCTTACAGCCAGCTTCAATCCTTACTCCTGTCCTATGCCTCCCAGTCTGCACCAGAGGCTTGCAATGTACCATGACTTATTAAATATATATTCTTTATAACCTTTGGCATTTTCTTTCTTTAAAGGAATACATTGAACTCTCTAAGAAATATTACTCTACAGAACCCCAGGATGTAGACTTTAAGAAATGTACAGAAGAAGCCAGAAAAGAAATTAACTCCTGGGTTAATACTCAAACCAAAGGTAAAGGCAAGAAAAATGTTTTCTTCTTTCCATGTAGAACACTAAGAAGTATCTTATTAAACCATCCTTGAACTTCACCAACATTCACTCAAAATATGTTTAATTGTACTTTGTTGATAGCGCTTTATTCCTATGTAACTGAAACAAAGTTGTCAGTAAAAAAGCAATTGCTGAGATCCACTGTTAGAAACGTGTTATACTATATAATCAGATTTTGGATGTAGTCAAAGTATAAAACATGAAAAGGAGCAGGAATTTTCAAACATCAGAAACATTAATATTAAATTGAGAGTCTGTGCCTACTGTGAACCAAAACAAAGGGAAAAAGGCTAGCGACTGAGCTGGGCCATCAGCATGAGGTGTGAAGAACCCTGGCAATGGAAGAGGGAAGGGTTGGGAAATTGCCTCTTCTCTACCTATTGAAAGCCAACCTATTGGAAAGCTTTTGGTCCTTCTGTCATTTCTTTTTAATTGTTTCAGTAATTTGTACCATTTTTAACTCCTTGATTCCTTGATAAAGTCTCGTTTCCCTGTGTATTTTTGCAAGAGCTCAAACTTTATGAAATGATTTATTCATTGCTATTGAATTTATTCATTCAATCAACAAATGTTTATTTACCACGTACTATGCATCAGGCACTGAATAAGGAGATGAAAATAAAAATAGTAAATCCTGTTATCATTTAATTTATAGTCCAACAAAATAGTAGCAAGATTAAGTAATGTATTTTAATGGTTTATGCACTACAGAGAAGGTGGGTTCTTTAAATGTATTCTTTGTTACACCATTTTTTAAAAGATTATGTTCAGCTAATCTTTCTGAGAACCTTGTCTGGCACACTTTTTTCCTCTCTTCCCTTTCTTTTGGATTTTTCATCATTTAACCCAGTTACATAACATTACACATTGTTTCACAATTGATTACTTCTTTCTAGGCTCCTTTATGCTATTTCTTCCTTTCTCCTTGCTTACTTGTAAGTGTTTCTTGTTTAAATTTGTCTACCACAACTTAAAATGTTCTTGAAAATCCTTTTATTTTTCAAATCTGTAGACTATGCAATCCAGACCCAGAAGCATTGAATGAGAGTGACACAGTGTGGAAAGACACTGTTACCTTAGCTAGGAGGCACTTTCACTTCTTTCTCAACTACCAGACAGCTGAAAATCTATAGAGCAAAGTAAAGATCATAGAGCAGGAAGTAAAAATCTCCTCTCTTCTATTTTTCTTCAAGCTCAGTATTTAATTTTCTCTTTGATTTAAAAAATCTTCTGAGAAATTTGTCCTACTTTCACTTGTACTTAGATAGAGAGGAAAATTTGAGCATGAAAATCAAACTGCAGAGTTTGAACAATGTGAGCACTGAGTGCTATGACCACTTGAAAGATATGAGAAACTGTAACTTTACAATTCCTGAAACCTAAGCGTATGTTTTCTTTAGGCAAAATTCCACACCTGCTACCTGAAGGTTCTGTCAGTGAGAGGACCAAGATGATCCTGGTAAATGCTGTCTATTTCAAAGGAAAATGGAAAACTCCATTTGAGAAGAAATTGAACAGACTTTATCCTTTCCGTGTGAACTCGGTATGCCCATTCCCTTAACTATACTTAAGGCATTAGAAAATCCAGAGATAGGAAAAGTTAAAAGCCACTCATTCATTTTCCTGCATGACTTGCTGTTCACAGTACAAATAAAACATGTATAAGCTATTGATGATCATTCAGTAATTTCCCAAGAGACAAGAAAACTAGAGATGAAGGCTGTAAGTTTTATAAGTATATACAGGGACTGAAATGTTTGTTCTAAGGTTTACCAGCTCCCACTTCTCTTATTTTCTATGCATTTCATGTTTGGCCTCTAAACTAAGATAAGATAATATCCAATTCAAACAGTTGTTATGAGTGTTCACTAAGCTATAGTAGTGTTTCTGGCCCATATTTATTAGAGAACTGTGTTAGAATGATTATTGTTGTTGCCTGTCTTATTACAAATGGATATAAAAACTTGAAGATCAGAATACTTACTATAAAGTTATACAAATAGCATAATTAATTTTAAACACTTATTTCTTCAACACTGAAATTAAACCAATTTTTTGGTTTCTTAAAGTTTTTGACCTCTAGAATTGACTTGGATGTTTGACTTAATTTCAGACACAGCACATACCTGTGCAGATGATGTATGTGCGTGAAAAGCTGAACATAGGCTACATCGAGGACCTAAAGGCTCAGATCTTGGAGCTCCCTTATGCAGGAGATGTCAGCATGTTCCTGTTGCTACCAGATGAAATCGCTGAAGAGTCCACTGGCTTAGAGTTGGTGAGGAACTACATTAAACTTCTTGGGCTAACTCTACTTTTCACAAGATGTACATCTATACCATAGGAAATAGAGTAGTATTTCTCACTGAAATTTGGGAACTTTTTGACGGCATATGAGGCATATTTGAAAATTCCATTCAAAGCCTTAAAATATGGCATACACGCTACCTTAACAAAAATCTGAACCATCTGTTAAATTTTGTATTACTCACACTGTCATAAATTCAGTGAGGATTAAGTTTAGACCTGGAGTTGTTTACCTTTCTGTCTTGGTTACCTTTTTTTTGTTGCTAGAACCAAATACCTGGCACTCATTGTTAAGGAAGGAAAGGTGTATTTAGCTCAGGTTATGGAGGTTTCAGTCTGTAACCTAATGCTTCCAAGGCAGGGTGGCAACAGTTCAAAGCAGCAGAAGACAGCAAAAGCCACAAAAGCAAAAGTAGAACAAACCTCTTTTCTCCCTTATAATGTAAGCAGGATACCTGCCACTGAGTGAGTGTAGTACTCGCACCATCTCCCTGCACAGGCTCAGGATGCTTACAGTGAGGACCTGGCCCCCTTCTGAGTTGCTTGGTTAAATTTCTAAACCGTTACACTTTCTTAAACTCATTATATCTCTTTTATTTTGTTTTTTTTGCTTTGATTTGCAGCTGGAAAGTGAAATAAATTATGACACTTTCAACAAATGGACCAGCAAAAACATACTAGCTGAAGATGATGTCGAAGTGTACATGCCCCAGTTCAAATTAGAAGAGCATTATGAACTCAAATCCATTCTGAGTAGCATGGGCATGGAAGATGCCTTCCGTATGGGCCAGGCCAACTTCTCAGGAATGTCAGAGGAGGACGAGCTGTTTCTTTCTGAAGTGTTCCATCAAGCCACAGTAGATGTCAACGAGGAGGGCACAGTAGCTGCTGCTGGTTCTGGGGCTATTATGACAGGGAGAACAGGTCATGGAGGTCCTCAGTTTGTGGCAGACCATCCTTTCCTCTTCTTTATCATGCACAAAAGCACAAAAAGCATCTTATTTTTTGGCAGATTCTCCTTGCCCCCAAATTGAAAAACTCTGATTTGACACAAAGATTTGGCTACATGAGCTATAAGCTTCAGAATTGTTACCTTACATGATGACAAGTTAGAACATTTTTCTACCTATTTCTCTTTTCTTGAACAACTTCTGCTACAGACTGTTTCAACTCATATACAACCACACAACTGACAATCATAGCATGTCAATATCATTTATCATTTGGTCTCCTGAAGCAAGTTCATGCCCATCACATTCTTCCTGACCACTAGTTTATTTTATAGTATTAGCTTTTACTGTATTATTTATTATTTTATATACGTTTTTATTATTGTTTGCTGTCTATTTAACATGACTGGTAACATTACAGAAGCAGGTAAGCAGTTAATGTTTTATATAAAGAAATGCTTTTACTCATTCACTCAAGGAAGGATGAGCAGATGTCTTCCTATCCTGTGCCATAATAAATACTTATGTAAATCACCAAACAACACGCAAATGTATACTATGTGTATTTCTAACATGATGTGTTACGTATGTGTCTGAAACTTATGTAGAAATGCAAACCTTCAGTAAATAAACATGTTTGCATGCAACTATCTGTTTGCTATCATTTCATCATAAGACTTGTGTGGTAATCAGCTTTGACTACCATTAAAAAAAAAAAAAACCTGAGCTAATCAACTTTTAAAAAGCAAAGACCTAGTTTCACTTATAGTTTTGGAAATGTCTCTCCATGGTTGGCTGGTCTAGTTTTTTTTTGCCTGTCTACTCTGTGGCTGTATTAAGGCAGTATATGATGACAAGGAAGTATGTGGCAGTGAAAGGACTTAGCTCATGGCCAGCAGGCAAAGGGAAACAAATACACTGAAATCCTCTCTGATGATACAACCTTGATTACCTGAAACCTCTCTCTCTGACCCACCTCTTGAAAGTTTATATCACCTTCCAATAACACCATCCTGAGGATCAATACTTTAACACCTAAGCCACTGAAAAACATCTGTGTCCAAATTTTAATACCCTCACTCCCAAGAGTTGTGTATCATGACTTACTTGCAGGAACACAGAAAAATAGTCAAGACAAAGGGTCTAAGGGCATGCCTGCTCAAAAAGTTCCAATGCTGAAGGTAAGTGGGATCAGATGTGTGAAATATTAATTAAAACTGCTATCTCATAGCAGCAAAAGATACAACAATTCAGAAGAATAGTGCAGGTCAGAGTCCTCTTGGGAAGCAATGCATAAACTCAAGGACAAAAGAGTAGCCATCAAGTACAGTGGTCCAGTCATAGAGTCAAGTTCATTGAGTTAAGCAGAATAGAAATAGGCTAGGTGTAAGAGCGGGAAGGAAACAAAATGTTTCCTTTTAATGATGTTTGCTGAAAATAGTTTGAATGCTTTTGAGTAGATTAGAGGCAGAGAAGATTATTATTTTAAAACCTGAGAACTAAGACAAATTATAGGCTTTTGAGCTAACTGGCCCCAAAATCTGGTTGCATGACTTGGCTGGGTCCTAGAATTATGCTCCAGATGCACACCAGTAATGGAGGGTAGCAATGCTGACTCCCTAGGACATAGTGGCCAAGGAAGTTGTTTCAGGCCTTCACTGACTACCTGTCTACCTCCCAGTGGTAACACAGCGGGTCTAACCACAGTCAACTGTGGTGCTTATTGCTTCAGAATTCTTTTAGTGTGAATAGTTTTTCATAGACTGATGTAGCTCATGATACAAACTTATTACAGTATGTACCTGTTATGTAATTAAAAGTATGTTTTGTTGATACTCTGCATAGAGGATCCCAAAAGCTCCACCAAGAGTCTTGTAAATTTAATCACTAAATTCAGCAATCTAGCAGGATAAAGGTAGTAAGTAAATATCAGTTGTATTTTTGTGCACAATGAATGCCCTGCGAGAGAAATGAAGGAAACCACTCCTTTCACAATAACAGCCAAAAAAGAATAAAATATTTAGGAATAAATATGTCAAAGGACATAAAAGAGTTATACAGTGAAAATTAAGGTACTCTGAGAAAAGATATTAAAGACAGTTTGAGAAAATGGAAAAATATTCTGTGCTCCTGCATAGGAAGAACAAACATTGTGAAAATGGCCATACTCACAAAATTGTTATACAGATTCAATGTAATCCTGATTAAAATACCATTAGTGTGCCTCAAATAGTTAGAGAAAACTTTCCTCAAATTCATTTGGAATGGAAAGAGCCCCTGTATAACAAAAGTAGTGCTGGGAAACAAAGGAAAGGCAAGAGATACCATAATTCTGGACCTGAAATTATACTATAAAGTTACTGTGATAAAATCAGCATGGTACTGGTGTAGAGATAAACCTGAGGGTCAGTGTAACAGATTAGAAGATGCAAACACAACTATAGACACACTCAGCTACTTAGTGTTGATAAATGGGCCTAACAGGCTCACTGGAGGGAAGGGAACCTCTTTAATAAATGGTGCTGAAAAAACTGGCTTTCTACATGCTGAAGTCTAAAACTAGACCCATGCCTACCACCATGCACAAAGGTGCCATTAAAATGGGTCAAGGATTTAAATATTGAAACAGAAACATTAATCTTCTGGGTGAAAATGTAGGTCTTAAAGATAGGGTAAGTAGAGAGTTCATAAACAAACTAAACTGCACAGAATTCTTTGATACCTCAAAGAATCAACAACTGGCATCTCATCTTTTTGAAAAGTTTTTGCACTTCAAAGCAAATCTCCAACAGAGAAAAGAGAAAACCCCAAAACTGGAAAGCAATTATAACAAGTTGTCCTTCTGACAAAGGCCTTATATCTAGAACATATAAAGAATTATAAAAAAATAGGACCCCCAAATTCAAAGACCTAATCCAAAAATCAGCATCTGACATGAATATATACTTCTCAGAGAAAGAAATACAAATGACAATTAAATACATGAAAAAATGTTCAGCATCATTGGTCATTTGAGAAATGCAATTAAAACAACACTGAATTCCACTTCACCCTGAAGGAATGGCTAACATCAAAAATTCAGCCAATAACAAATGCTAAAGAGGCTGTGAAGGAAAGGAACCCTTCTGCACTGTTGGTAGGAATACCGACTGGTACAACCACTATGGAGATCAGTGTACAGATTCATTCAAATGCTAGGAGAGAAGATCCAATTCAAGCCAGCTATTCTACTCCTGGGTATTTTTCCAAAAGAACTGAAAAGCTCCATTCCCATCAACTGAAGAATGGATAAAGAAGTTGTGGTATTTGGGCACAAAGGGGTATTATTCAGCTATAAAACAGGATGAATTTGAATTTTTTGTAAGTAAGTGGATGTGGCCAGAAAACACTCTTACGTGATTTAAATCAGACCTACATGTGTAAACATTGTTGCCTCCTTAGTGAGAACCTGAAAGAGGAGAATGGAATCTGAAGGGTACAGTAGAAACTGGGTAAAGGGAATGAACTTATTCTGAAGAAAAAGTTACTGAGTTGAGGAGAAGAACAGGAGAGGGAGTGGGGGAAAGATATTTATTTATGTGCAGAAGCAGGATGATTTGGACAGCTACACTGTGTGTTGCTGTGGTCATGTAAAGTAGCAGTTAATGCTTTAATTTGTTTCATCTCCTTTTTTTCTATTGTTTGTACTTTTCTTCATCTTAATTTGTTATACATTTCTTTCTTTTTTTCTTTCCTCTTCCACTTATATGCATGTATCTGGTAGTATGAATAACTAGTTGGAATAACTAGTTGGAATAACTAGTTGGAATAACTAGTAACATGAATAACTAGTTGGAAAACACTATGTATAAATACTAAGAAATTCATATTACTTTGTTAAGTGAAATTTTGTATCACTTTTAATTTTTTTCTGTTTTAATTGTAATTTATACTCTAAAAATTTTTAAAGAATATTTTGTGATTATAGTATTTAATAAATGATAATTATTATGCTTATTATTATATTTATAAGTATGTGAATCAGGTCAAACATATTCAACATTTCAAAAAGTCATTTGATTATTTTTTACTCCTGATTAAGCCATTATTGAAAATTAAGAATTTTTTGCTTCTTGCATTCTGCAAATTACTTTTATATGCATTTTCTATATGACTTTATAATTATTCAATAAAGTGTTTTGAGCAAGTGTTAAGAATCTCATTTTTTACTGTCATTTTTGAGTGAGAGTATGATTGCAGAATTGTAGGTTTAAAACACTCTTCAGTATTTTAGGAGCTTTTAATATTGTTTTGACACTCAAGTTTACTAATCGAAAAGTTCATAACCAGATGATTCTTTGCAACTTGTAATTCTTCATAATTATTTTTGTTCTGGTGTTCTGAGTACTAAAATTCACTAAATTTATAGATTTTTAACTATAGTAGTAAATGTTACTATTTATCATTACCTTGCTCATCCTTTTAGCAGATTTTTCTAGCTGTAGATTTGCATCTTGTTTTTTGTTTTGTTTTGTTTTCTTTGTCTTTTTCAAGACAGGGCTTCATGATGCAATGCAGGATGGCCTTGTGTTCACTTTTCTGCCCACGCTACCATTGGCCTGGCAGAAATCCTCCAGATTCAGTTTCCTGAGTGCTGGGATTATAAGTGAGCACCACAACACCCAGCTTGTTTCAGCTTTGTACAATTCTCAACTATTACTAGTGACTTCATATTTCATCTCCCCTGACTCCTGCATTCAGATGTTGAAGTGATTCATGATGATGGGTAAAGGAAAGGGGACCTGTGAGAAGAGGTTAGGATGTGCAAGGGAACCCATGGCATGGGATTATTACTCTTATAAGGAGATGAAGGAATAGGAGTGTTTTCTTTCTACAATAAAAAGGCAACTATCTGTGAACCAGGAGGCAGATCCCAGCCAAATCTGACCAAGCTGGCTTTCTCATCCTCAACTTTCAGCCAATAGTCTTGTGAGAATAAATGTTGAAATTTGTCAGTTGTATCAATAGTACATTTACAATAGATTAAGCCAGCAAATGTTCCTGCTTCCTTTAACTCATTTTCTTCTGCAGAATAACTTTGCTGCACCTAGAACTCTTTTTTCTTTTCCTAAATTTAAAAAATACTGAAAAAATTCATGGTCTTAAAGTCAACATGGAGGCCTAAGGCTACAGCTCAGTGTCACAGTGCCTGCCTGACAAGAGTGAGGTTCTTAATTTCATTCCTGTTTCTAAAATAAATCAATATCATACAAAGAATATTGCCAAATTCTTCACTTTCATCCCTACTTCTCTTTCACTCAGTTTCTGTTCCTCTATATATTGCCACTATAACACATGTGCATAGTACAAGTAAGAAGAAACAAAATCATGCTGGTAATACTACATTACTAGCATAGAATATGACTGACTCTTTCACCTCTGTTACTCCTTAATAGGCAGTGAAATAATGTACATACATAATCTGAGTGATGTGAATAGTATACCCATTAATAGTGATTTAAAGGGAACAAGGGAAATTAGTGGGAAAGGAACCTAGAGAAGCTTTGCTGGGAAAAAAATGAGGGGAGCTAGTGTTACAGCCCGAAGATGAAACAGTTTCTTGGCCATTGCTGCAGAATTTAAACGGATACATTTGATATAACATAGGATCTAGAGCAAGAATGCCATCCAAGTCATCGGCTCTGCTGCTGCAAGTTAAGGCAAGTGGTCCTATCTGGAGCTTCCTCATGACACTTGCAGCTAAAAATAGTGCTGTAAGGATCTATGGATAATAATATCTGCTTGGCCCAAGCCAGCAGGCATTGGTAGATCTCATTTCCTCATAAAATCCATGGTAACCTTGTATTGTGGGCTCTGTGTGAATTTTCAAAGACCAAACTTAGAGCCAGTTTGCCACAAGATATGCATACTTCTGTGAAAAGAAAACTGAAATCAACAAATTGAACACCACCAGCATTTGGGAGACTGAAACTAGGAGAATCACTATGAGTCTGATCTATGTAATAAGACCCTATAGAAGTGAGATGACCTAAATTTTCTTAAAAATGTACTTCATTTATAAATTACCTTAATCTCTGGTCACAATCTCTTGCTAAAGAAACAAAAACCTAATTCTTTTCTAGCAGAAGAATATAAAACATTGCAAATATTTCTTGGGTCTAAAATGTTTTCTTCCTTGCTGTAGTATCTAATGATAGAAAATGAGCATGGTACCACAAAATCCAAAGCTAGCACATAAGGTTCAATCCTTCAAGAGTTTTTCTGTATGAATACTAGAGACTTAACTTTGAGCTGGTTTAAAATTTGAACATGAAAGAAAACTATGGCAGAAAGAGCATTTCCACCAGATGAGAGAGATTGTTTTGCCAGGAATTCTGAAAACACAGTACAGCTTTCATCAGTATATATGGATTTGCCAGGGCGGGGAGATAGCTCAGTAGAATAAGTGTCTGCCTGCCAAGCAGAGGGTCCTGAATTCAATCCCCGGTACCACAAAAAAAAAAAAAAAAAAAAAAAAAAAAAAAAAAAAAAAAAAAAAAAAAAAAAAAAAAAAAAAAAAAAAAAAAATGAATACACCAAATTTGTCAAATTAAGCAAGGGAAATTAATGTTATCAGAGTAATTGAGCAAAAGTTCTTCTAACTCTTACAAAGACTGGGTTTTGTGACATGAATTTTGATCCTACACACTATCATCCTCAATACAGTAGCAACAGCAATCAGAAACAACGAAGTGACACCCAGGATCTGGAGGCAGATTTATTTATGTTGATGGACAGTGATCAAGATCATCCTCAGAATCAGATCTTGATTTTTGGTGGTCTGGGTCTTATATGAGTTAAGCCAGCAGGAAGTACAGAGGCAGAATGGCTTGCCAGTTGGGGATTGATTTACACAGTGTGCATTATAGTGGCCAGTGATACATCACAGTGAACCACCATTCCTAAGAGACCAGAGCAACTGAAACTAGAAAAGGGAACTATCACTGGGTTAGCTAACAAGTTGAAGTATACTGGCTATGGGGGACATTGTATGCTACAGTTAATCCCTCTTTCAGTTTTAATGGCAAATCTTTTCTGGGTTTAGTACAGCAAAGATCTTCTGAAACAAGGCCCAACTAGAATTTAGGCCTGTCTAATCCAGGACAATGTCCAGTGTGTCTTGGACACTCATCAAATCTTGGTCAGGTATTTGATTGTTTGTTCTGTTCTCTTGGAAAACCATCTATAGAGTTTAAGGCCAGAAAATTAAAAAATCCACAGCTAGCATGGAGCAGGGAAGCAAGGACTAGGGAAGCAGCCTGAAAAGACACAAAAATCAAGAGGAATAGGTGTGGAACATCTTGTAAATGATATCCTAGAATTCAGCCATGTGTGAACTGGTCAGGGTGTACTATCTCCTCAGAGTGAGCTGCAGAGCAGCCATCCGGGTAAAAGTTTCAGCAGATCCACGACTGGTTTTCTGAAACTTGTAGAGATAGTTAATATGTGCCTGGGCTATATGTGTGTATAAGAATGCCTACAGATATATATATAGTCTTTTCACTGGTTAGAAACTGCATGTAGTTTTATGTCTGTGTAATGAATCTATGTATCTCTAAATGAAGAGCATGCACTATAATGCATAAGGTCAAGGCCAGTATCACAGATGCTGAGGCTGACCTCTGCAGTGGTATGAGTGCCAGCTCTACAGCATGAGTTTGCAAAACAAACTATGGGGTAGTTTGGCTCTGATTTTCTGAGAGTACTGGGTGAAGATTTTCTGGCTGGGGTTGATGCTTCAGTTAATTGGATCTTCAGAAAGGTTTAGGCAATTGTGTTAAATCATTTTTCATTGGGGGCATGTTTTCAAACAGCAGCAGGAGGTGGTAGCTGGGGAGCTTGGGCCAGAATAGCTTTGTCCAAGGTCACCCCAGCACATATAGTCTATCAAACTGCATTCCTAACAGAGCTACTTCCATAGACAAACAGGGTGATCTCAGCATCTCCCAGGGGCCTTATATTTTAGTCTTATTGGCTGGACAACAGTTCATCAGAGAGTGCCAGGCAGTCATGGGCTGTTGGGCCCAGGGACATGGAAGGATTGAGTAGCTTTATTACCACAAAAGTCTTCGATAGTGGGTGAGGTCTGGCACAGCATGTGGCACCTGGACAGTTAGGTCTTGGCTTACGTGAGCCTGTAAGCTCTTTTGATAAGGATGACAGTGGCCAAGTACTTGCACAGATAGCTACTGGGCTGGGGCTGACAATCTGAATAAACATCATTGTTTTTGTGAACTCAAGGATCCAGTTTTTATAGAAGCAAGAAGCTGTAAGAAATTTGTGTTTTTTTTTTTTTTTTTTTTTTATAACCAGTTTCTGCAAGATATTGTAGAACAACCTTTGTGTCTTTCCAGCAGGCAGCTTGGATGTCATTTTGCGAAACTGGTGAGCTCAGCCACGAGGGCTTCAGATTTTTTTATTTTTTAATTTATTTATCTGTATTTTATCTTGAAGAGTGAAAAATAGAAGCAAAAACAAAGAGAATGAATGAGATAAACAGGGTAACATACAATGATACATATGTTACAGATTTTCACAACATGGATGGCTAAATATATATATATATATATATATATATATATATATATATATATATATATATATATATATATATATATATATTAATAAAGCAATCCAACACAGATCCTCAGTCCACAATAGAAGCGGGTTATCCACAGAAGTTGTTGACTTGAGCTATTCACAGCTCATTATATGAATATGACTTTACTTTATATACCCGCATTTTTATACTTTTCTGCTGGATGGTTAAGACTGAGTTAAAACAAGACCTATATAACAAAAAATGCAACTTTTGTATCAGATAAGGTCAGTCAGGTACCCTCAGGGTTATCCTGTAACCCTGTAATACTCTTTGTAGATCCCTTGTCAGTGTCAGCCTTGTGGATGAGTCTCGGCCATTGTTGACCAATTTGCTCTCTGTGGAGGGCTTCAGTTTTTGAACATCAGAGAGGTTTACTCCACGTCAGTTCTGAGAAGGAGCTGGCCGACAGGAGCTCATTGAAGGCAGAAGAGGGCATTCTCAGGTCTAGGCAGGTGTACCAGCAGGCTGTGGGTGCCAGAAGACTGAGGAAATAACAGTGGCATTGGCATCTTGGAGATCTTGACTTGGTCTTACAGCCAGCCAGGACAGGTGTGTTTTAGCAGTTGACAGTCTGTACTATTTGCTCTGGGAATGTGACAGAGCCAAATCTGTTGTCAGAGCCTCACCCCATTAGAGAATGTTTAACCCCTTTTGGCAATGAGTCCAGGTGTACTGGCCTTTTATCTCAGATTTTCCCAGTTGAAGGAGGCTATAGGAGCAACTCAAGGAAGCATCTCAAGCAACACAATCAGAGAAAGGCATCTTTTAATTCTAGAACTGTGTAAAAAGGGTGTATGGAATTGAAGCCTCAGTGCAAGGAGATGACCATGCTGGTGATGGCACAAGGATCTTGCCTAATGTGATTAACAGTATGTCAGGCTGATGTGTGGATGGAGGCCTGCTTGATGGCAATGGGGATCACGGTGAGGCAATATGACTGATGGCCAGGCCCAGAGATGGGTTTTAGGAGCTTTTTTAGAACTTCAAGATTGTGGTTATCTGCCTCAGGGTGATGCAAGCACCATCTTTTTATCAGATGACAGTTAAAGTTGAAAGTCTGGGGTCAGATGAAAGGAAGACTGACTGGCTTGGTGCAAAGGAGATATCCTTCCAGGCTGCAATTTTGCATCAGGCAGAAATGGTGAGAGGCAAGGGTCCCAGTTGCCCCAGAGATGGATGGTAACTTTTTGACAAAAGGAACTTCTAAAGGCAGAGAGTTCCATTTCATTGGCTGTGAGGAAATTCACAGGTTTGCACCTGACTTACGCAGGGTTCTTGGGGCCCAATTTGATAGGGGTTCTTGGGGCCCAATTTGATAGAGTTCAGTCTGCCCTGTCTGCTCAGGCTGACCAAAGTACAACTCATTTGTCAAGGCCAACAATCCAATTTTTCCTTGGTCAAAATGTGGAGCTCAAAAGCAATTGTTGACAATCATCTTGGATGGGTATTAGATGATACCATCAGGCCAGGACAGGCACGTAAGCAGAAGGCTCTGGAGACAGGGCCTCTGTGGCCAACAGAAGGCAGTGGCTGGCTGGAACGAGCTCTTTTCAATGGTAAGAGAGGAGTCAGGAACAGGGAGTGAAGCTATGGGAGCAATTGCAGCAGCTGAAGAGGATGTCAATTGTAAGGAAGAATGAGTCTTTGTTTTCTTTTTCTCTTTGAGATGCAGGCAATGGTGTGGTCTTATTTTTAACTCCATAAAATCCCCTTTTCTTGCGGTTAAGGATGATGGGCTTTAATTCCCATTTTATCTCCCTGTGGTGAGTGTTGGCACAGCACATAAAGGGTAGGTGCCCCTCAGCGAGAGCCCGTTTAGATATCCACCTGGCCATTCCCCTCTCAGGGACTTAGGTGTGACTCACCTAAGGAGCCTGTGAGGCCTCTATCATTCCATATGTCCATCACTGAGGAACTAGAGGTGAGTACCTGACCCACCACTGCAATCAGTGCTTCCAAGTCTTGGTATAAGGACAGAGCAGCCTATTGCTTATGCTAACTGGTCCATTCACTCACACATTCATTCAGTAGGTCTTAGGCCTCAGAGGTTAACATTCCAGCCTGCCTTTCCCTTGAGGGTGGCCTTAACTAACAAGAGTTGATCACATTTCTCTTCATTAAAATGGATGATTGACAAACTAAATGGAGTGTTCCTGGGGGTCTTACTTGAAACAAGCAGACAAGCAGGCAGGCAGACAGACAGACAGACAGATTGCATCTTCCTTATTTGGAGTCCGATGTGAGTTTCTTCAGTAGAGAGCTAAGAATCTTCCTCCTCAGTCTTCTGAGGAGACTCAGAAAATCTCAAGGGTGTATCTTCCCATTGGGACCCGGAGAAGTCCTCCTTCTGTCCATCAGGGCCATAAACAGTGACCAAAGGAGTCAGCATGGTCAGCCTTCCCAACTGACAAGTCATATGTAACAGCAAGTAGAAACATAGAAATAGCACCAAGATTTCAAAACAGATCTATTTATGTTGATGGGCACTGATTAGGATCATTCCCAAAATCAGGTCCTGATCTCAGTGATCTGGGGCTTAAATGAGATAAGCAAGCAGGAGTTATAGAGATGGAATGGCTTGTCCATTTTGCATTGGTTCATGCAGTGTGCATAACAGTGACCAGCCATTTCTAAGAGACAGGTACAACTGAAACTTGGACAAGAACTGCTATCTGGGCAACTAACAAACTGGAGATGCTGAACAGGGTGCAACTCATTTATCAAGGCAGACCGACAGACAGACAACCAGGCAGACAGGCAGGCAGACTGTCCATGCTGACCCCTGTGGTCACTGTTTGTGGCCCTGATGGACAGAACCTCTCCAGGTTCCAATGGGAAGGTACACTGCTGAGATTTTTTTAGTCTCCTCAGAGGTCTGGAGGAAGATTCCTGGATCCCTATTGGAACAACTCACATCAGACTCCAAGTAAGAAAGGTGCAATATGTCTGTCTTTATACTGAAGTATACTGGCTGGGGGGGGGGGCACTTTCTACTGTACAATGCATTTTGATCTACACAACTTATAAAAGAATAAAGGATAAGGCCTATAGAGCTACCTTAGTGGTTGTAAGTTATTTTGAGCACACAAAATAACCTTTAAAGCCTTCTGCATAAACTTCAAAAGCACTGGCAGAATGAGATCTAAGAGCCAACAGGAAACTGTTACACCAGAATCTAGAGGCCTGTGTAGTTAGAGTTATAAATACTTAATTCAAATTTCATGCTTCAAAAAGGAACGTGTAAGATTACAGCATGTTTTTATGGCAAATCAAATAGTGAAATTTTTGACCTGAAAAGTTGTATTCCCTAATAATGCAGCACTGCAAAGTGGACTTCAAAACATAAAGCAAGAGAGAAAGGATGTAGACTCAGGTATTAAAGCAAAACCAGAAGATGGAGCCCTAATTTATTGGCATTAGCCAACAAATAAATGCTTGACGAACTGTCCCATATTGTGTAACTTAGGTAAAGGTTTAAGAAAAAGTGTCTTTTACTCTTCTTAAAAACTATATAAATGAAATAAACCAGGGGAGGTACTCTACAACCAGCTGTCACAAAGATGTGTTATTCAAAGTAGTTTAGAGATTATTTTTTGTTTGTTTGTTTTCATAACGTTTTGGTATTGTACAAGGTGCATACATGATATTATATTTACAGATATTCTTTTAGCAGATATCTCTTATCAGTGAATTAAGAGTGTAGCTGCTTACTTATCTTCTTTTTTTATACCTGAATTACATCAAAAATTCAATAATTATTTTCCTAGTGGATGACCATAGTACTAGAAGCCGACATAATATCCTGTCCAACCACCATTAGTGCAGATCTTGCCTCTCATACAATTATGTAGAAGCACAGCGTTATCTATCCCAACTGTATGGTCTATACACACACATCATGATTTTATCTTTCTACAACCCTTCCTTTGTCTACACCTGTCAAACGTGGGCACTCCATTGACAGTCAACTAACTTAGGTGCTTGAACTCGACACCAAAATCCAACACAGTCCAGCATTCTGCAACCATAGGGAGTTATTCAAAGAAATTGTCGACCATAGCCATTTACAGCTCAGCTTAATATGATGGCCTCATAATGTATACTTCATTTTTATACTTTCCTGCTGGATGGTTAAGACCTAGGTAGATCAAGACTTATATACCAACACATGAACTTTATATTTCCTATGTGGTCAGTGAAGTCCTCTCAGGGTTTATCTTGCAATCCTGTACATTATTCTGTAGTTCCTTTGTCTGTGTCATCCATGTGGATGAGTCACGGCCAATGCTTGACCAGTTTGCTCTCTGTGAGAGCTTGAGAGAAAGTTTTCTCTTCATGTGATTCTCCCCAGGCACACTTTAGAACTTCAATCTCTTTCCTCTGTGGCTCCATAATCTCCTTGTTCAGAAAATTTGGAGCTCACCTGAGTTTCATGATGTTGCAGTACAGGTTCTCCTATGTCCTGAGTTTTCGCTGACCTTGAAAGGCTAGGTCCAAAATGTTGGCTGGCCTTGTGGCTCTTCTATTTCCCCAACTCTGACTTGTGATCTTGGGTTGTTAACCATCCAGAAGAAAAGCTGATTAGTATCCTGCAGCATATGCCATTCACTTTGCTTTATCTTACTCAATTGATTTTACTTGTTGTACGTTTCCTTTTGTATTTCTGCTTTTCGCTTGTTATACTAGGGAGACTATATGACATTTACACACGTGTGTCTGGTTTATTTCACTTGTGAGCATATGTTCAAGTGGCATCCACTTCAGTATAAATGCTTCAAACTTATCATTCTTTTCTTTTTCCATTTATTTTTATTTTATTGAAATACAAATGTCAATCAGACAGTTTCAAAACACCTTAACCATACAGAGTCGATGAATTAATACATAGCAAACTGCTTTCATAACGTTTTGGTATTGTACAAGGTACATACATGATATTATATTTACAGGTTTTTTTATAGCTGAAATTATATCAAAAATTCAATATTTATTTACCTAGTGGATGACCATAGCACTAAAAGCAGACATAATATCCTGTCCAACCACTATTAGTGCAGATCTTGCCTATCATAGAATTATGTAGAAGCACAGTGTTATCTATCCCAACTGTACTGTCTATACACACACATCATGATTTTTTCTTTCTACAACCCTTCCTTTGTCTACACCTGTCAAAAGTGGGCACTCCATTGACATTCAACTACCTTAGGTGCTTGAACTCGACACCACAATCTAACACAGTCCAGCATTCTGCAACCATAGGGAGTTATTCAAAGAAATTGTCGACCATAGCCATTTACAGCGCAGCTTAATATTATGGGCTCATGATGTATACTTCATTTTTATACTTTTATACTTTTCTGCTGGATGGTTAAGACCTAGGTAGATCAAAACTTATATACCAACACATGAACTTTATATTTCCTATGTGGTCATTGAAGTCTTCTCAGGGTTTATCTTGTAGTCCTGTACATTATTCTGTAGTTCCTTTGTCTGTGTCATC
>PVKA01024282.1:0-34441 GCA_004027165.1 Ctenomys sociabilis | reverse complement strand
ATCCTATCCCCAAACTGTCAGAAGTGATGGTCATTTATTTGTTATTGCAGTATTTATCTTATGTTTTATTCTTAGTACTTCTTTACTATCATGAAAACTTTTTCTTAGTTCAATTGTTTTGAAACATTTAATTTTTAATTAATCAGTATTTAATTTTCTGAATATTGCTTAATCTTAATTTTTGTTTTAATGTCTATAATATATCTTTGAATTACAGTTTATCTAAAAGACATATCTTGTCCTAGCATTAAAAACTTTAAAAAGTATATTTCCATTTTCCATTGACTTTGTATTACTTCTTCCCTGTCTTTCATACACACATACACACACACACATATGAAAAAAAAATGTGTGTAACCCGACATAAGATTGGTACTGTGTCATGGAAATCTTCAATGACATTTTAGATAAGGGTTCATCTAATATATTTTATATAGTCCTGCACAACTATCACTTTGAGAGCTCTTTATTTTTCATCCAGGTGCATAATGCAACTTCTCTTGCCTTTTGAAATATGCTCTTTGTTAAAAACTATGGCCACAGGTATTAAAATATTTCAAGTTTGTATAACTAGAGAATATTTTAGTTTCCAAAGATATGTTTGATAAGTATGAAATTCAAAGCGGATAGGTCTTTTTTTCTGTCAGTCCTTTCGTTAGTCTAGTTTCTTACACACTTGATTTTTTTTTTCTTTGTAATGTGGAATAAGATACTACTTAATTTTGTTCTTCGGTAGCTAATACTTTTTATGTATGTGCTTTAATCAATTTTTCTTTATAATAAGTTTTGGACAATTTCATTTTTGTGTATCTTGGTATGATTTTATTTAAATTTCTTGTGCACAAGATTCATTTTTCTTGGAAATGTGGTATTATAAGTTGAAGTAAATTTAGAAATTTTTAATCTTTAAATATTTATTGCCTACTCCTTTCTACTTTGAGAATTCTAATTACATGAATATTAAAAAAAGAAAGCAGTTAATGCTTACAATTTTTGTTTTTACTCTAATTTTTTTCTTCTCTTGAATTTTGTATAACTTTTTCGTTATTGCTTTTTTTAAAAAAACAAAACTTACACGTTTATACTTAGTAATCTGAAAAACTAATTTGCACATAGCATCATAATACAGGAACCACTGCTGGATTCCTATTACTCTGTTTAGTGAGATCTTGTATTATGTGTAATGCTATTTTCTTCTATCACTATTTTGTATTCTTTAAAAATAATAATAAAAAGCAGAGAAAACC
This sequence comes from Ctenomys sociabilis, assembly GCA_004027165.1. Classification (NCBI taxonomy): domain Eukaryota; kingdom Metazoa; phylum Chordata; class Mammalia; order Rodentia; family Ctenomyidae; genus Ctenomys; species Ctenomys sociabilis. The sequence continues at coordinate 33,194 of PVKA01024282.1, read as the reverse complement.
AAAACTGCTTCTGCATAATCCTATGAGAGGCAAGATTTGCACTAGTGGTGGTTGAACAGGATATTATGTCGGCTTCTAGTACTATGGTCATCCACTAGGAAAATAATTATTGAATTTTTGATATAATTCAGGTATAAAAAATGAGATAAGTAAACAGCTACACTCTTAATTTACTGATAAGAGACATCTGCTATAATAATGTCTGTAAGTATAATATCATGTATGCACCTTGTACAATACCAAAACGTTATGAAAACAGTTTGCAATGTATTAATTTATTGAATCTGTCTTGTTAAGGTGTCTTAAAACTGTCTCATTGATATTTGTACTTCAATAAAATAAAAAATAAATAAATAAATAAAAAGAAAAAGAAAAAGAAAAAACCAAAACTGATTAAAAAAGACACAAAGAAAAAGCCAGAGTCGTCAAAATGCCCTATAAATCATATATGATCTGTTACCTGACTTTACCTCCTATTCTCCTTTCCTCCCCTTCATTTACACTCCTTCAAACACACTGTTCCTCCTGCTTTGTAAATGACATGTTCTCCCAAAGTATTTTCTTTCAGCTATGTTGAATATTCATATGACTTTCTTTTCCTCTTCCTTTAGCAGTTTATTTTTCTACTTGTGCACTTAGATATCACCTCCATAGTAAGTGTTCTTGGTTACATTCTAAATTAAAATTTCTATAACTGCAGTCTTTTTATTTATTTATTTATTTTATATTTTAGGGAAGGTTTACAGGGTGTTCACAGTCTTACTACTAGATCAGACTCATAGTGATCTGCCTGTTTTCAGCCTCCCAAGATCTGGGATTACAGGCATGTACCACCACACCCAGTCTCATTTTCCATCTCAGTGGGCCCCTGGGGTGGGGCCAGAACAGCAGGCCCTGGCCCCTATGCTTACTTGCAGGCACTTTAATGTGCTGAGCTGTTTGGCTTGCCCTATAACTGCAGTTTTAACTCTTTTCTCTCTAGCAATCTTATTTAACATACTACTGTAGTTATCATATTTATTGTTGCCTCTGTAACTAGAATGTGTGCTGTATAAGATCACAAAACTATTTGTGTTTTGAGTTCCCTACTAAATACCAGCTACTGAGACTACTGTCTGCAAACAGTAGCTTAGTAAATATTTTAATAAATCCTTGTATGTTACGACAGTTAAATCTAGAATCTGAAGCACATAGACTAGGATTGGAGAGGCCCTATTTTTATTGTATATTCTTTTCTATTTTAATATTTTACTCAGATGTAGTCATTGTTTTGTAATACTAATTTTAAAACTAAAGTGAACTATAAGAATTAAAAGCTAATAAATATAATGGAGGAAGAAATGCTTCAATTAATGCAACATTTTGTGGGAAAACAATTAGTATATACATGATATTGTTCAGCCAGAGAAACACTAAATTTAATAAATATTTAAATGTAAGATGAAGCCAGGTGTCTTGGTGCATTCCTGTAATTCCACCACTATGGAGGCTGAGGCAGGAGGATCACTGAGTTCAAGACCACCATGGGCTACACAGTGAGACCTTTTTTCAAAAAAAACCAAAAAGAGAAGATAAATTTAAAAGGAGAAACCATTAAAATATTATGAGAAACAACCTTCTGGTATAGAAACATGCATTAAGCATAGTTAAAAAGTAAAGGAAATATCTGATTATAAAAGTAGTCATAAGGCCGGGGAGATGGCTCAGTAGCATAAATGCTTCCCTGGCAAGCAAAAGGGCCTGAGTTCAATCCACGGTTCCTCAAAAAAAAAAAAAAAAAAAGAAAGAAAGAAAGAAAACATCAAAATTCTCCAATGTATTAATTATTGAATCTGTCCTACTAATTTGATTTGAAACTGTCTCATTGCTTCAATAAAATTATGGAAAAAAAAGTCACACAAAATTAAAGATCAATCAGCAATGTAGCAAAGACTTTATTACATGACATTTAAATATCTATTGAAAATTGGTTTAAAAAAGCATAGAAGTGGAAAAGATAAGTGTGTCTTAGAAGCAATGGGTATGACTGTTAAATGTATAGTAATGTTTAGTTTTAATCAAAGAAATGCAAATGAGATACCAATTTTTAACCTCTTACACTGTTGTAGAATACTATAATATATTGTGTTTAAAATATTATGTAGGAAAACAGGAATACTTTTACAGGCAAATTAAAATTGCCTGTAAAATGTACATTATGAAATGTACATTATGAAAATACCTAGAAAGTTTCTAAAGTTGCATAGTAGTAAAGTTATTAAATTGATTTTTATGTTATTTAAGAATTGGAATGAATATCCAGGAATCACAGATCTTATTTTTCTTAAATTTTAATCACTTCTGAACCATTTCTCCATTTTGTTCTGTTAGAGGACCATCATAATTATTTATTTAAAATTTATATTAAATTCACTTGTTTTTATTTTAGCCTGTTCTAATGTATTATACCAGAAAAAACATGAATTTGTGCCAGTTGTATCTTTTTTGTATACACATGTGATAATTGAAGAAAATGTTTACATCTATTTAACATATAGGATATTATGTATCATTAATGGTTTTTGTACTACATGTGACAAACTTGGTTAATTGTTCATCCATATCATGCAGCACTTAAAAATGATGTGGGTATATACTTTCTGACTCAAAAAGACATTATTTTGAATATGTATAAAAGAAATAATCGAAACTGTATATATGGGTTTAAAAACTATATTTGTGTTTTTATAATCATAAATTTATGTTGTAATGAATGTTTTGGTACTTGGAATTCTATACATTACAATAGTAACAGTTAAATGGGCTCAGTGACATGATTGTAGGTGTTTTTTCAACTTAGGTTTTCTTTATATTTTATTTTATTTTATTTTATTTTTTTTGTTTTTGTTTTTTGTCTTTTTGAGACAGGGTCTCACTATGCAGTTCAGGCTGTCCTTAAGCTCACTTTGTAGCTCAGGCTGGTCTTGAACTCACAACAATCCTCCTGCCTCAGCCTCCCGAGTGCTGGGATTACAGGCGTGCACCACTACGCCCGGCTCTTTATATTTTAATTGTAGACTTAATGAGCATATTTTTGTTATTATTAAAAATTAAGTATACATTTTCTAAGAGTTTAGGACATACTTTCCTAAAAAGGTAATTGTAAAAGATCTTACAAATTATAGGTTAACTTGAGTTCATTTTCTAAACTTGTGTTCATCAATATCATTTCCTTTTGCTCTGCTTAAAACAGGCTATTCAGAAAGGAAATACAGAAGTGGCAAGAATACATGCTGAAAATGCAATCCGTCAGAAAAATCAAGCAATAAATTTTTTGAGAATGAGTGCTAGAGTTGATGCTGTGGCTGCCAGAGTTCAAACTGCAGTAACAATGGGCAAGGTAAAGTTTAATATCTGTAAATAATAGAAATTCTGCTGCAAGGAAAGAGGAATTCTTTTATAATTTTGGTGAGAATGCATGCTAGTACAACCACTATGGAAATCAGTATAGAGACTTTGTGAAAAACTAAAAATAGAAATCCTGCTTGAGCCAGCTAACTTCTTCTGGTTATCTTCCTAAAAGTGTTAAAGACATCATAGTACAGTGATACATGCTTATCCATTTTTAGAATAGCAGCATTTACAATAGCTAAGTTATGGAAGTAGCCTGTATGCCCGTCAACAGATGAGTAAAGTATGCTGTATATACACAGTGGAATACTACTCAGATAATAAAGAAGATAAATTTGAGTTGTATGTAGGAAATAAGTCAGACATAGAAACTTAAATATCACATGGTTTCTTCTCTGTGAAGAACTCCAAATAGAAATAATTTAAACATTATTATAAAGGAGATATGGCATAAAATGGGAGGTAGATCTTTTGGACATGAGAAATGAGATCTGAAAGGAGATTAATATGATCAAGATGTGATACGTGGGCAGGGGAGATAGCTCAGTGGAATAAGTGCTTTCCTGGCAAGTGCAAGGGTCTGAGTTCAATCCCCGGTTCCACAAAAAAAAAAAAAAAAAAAAAAAAAAAAAAAAAAAAAAAAAAAAAAAAAAAAAAAAAAAAAAAAAAAAAAAAAAAAAAAAAAAAAAAAAAAAAAAAAAAAAAAAAAAAAAAAAAAAAAAAAAAAAAAAAAAAGAAAGAAAAAAGAAAAAAAGAAAATTTTAAAGTAAAGAAATAAATAAAAAAAAGATGTGATAACGTAAATGTTCCTGTTCCCCAGAAGAATTTAATTTTGTACTGCAAACATATTAAAGAGGTTTAATGACAGTAGTACATGTGGTCAGATAGAAATTAAATCTGTTGCAGGGTGCTTGTCAATGTATTTAAGGATAGAAAAAAAGTAGTCAAAATGCTTAGTTAGGAAAATAGTTTCAGAAGTGGATTTCTGAAGTGAAGTCAGATTACTTTTCTTCTAATGAAGTGAATTGCCCAAGATAGAAGAATATTAGGTCATTTAACCCTAATAGATTGCATTATATGTTTTTGCTGTTAAGGGAAAGATAGACCTGTTTCATAAGTTGAATTATAATATATTGAATAAGTAGAAAGATTTTTGCATTACTTATAATACAGCATGATAAATAAATTTGTTTTTATTCCCCAAATAGGTAACAAAGTCCATGGCAGGTGTAGTTAAATCTATGGATGCTACATTGAGGAGTATGAACCTTGAAAAGGTAAAAAAGGGGGGTGGAAGTACTTGATATCCATGTATCTTTTAAATGTAAACTTTTCTTATGACCCATATTTTACAGATTTCTGCATTGATGGACAAATTTGAACACCAGTTTGAAACCCTGGATGTTCAAACACAGCAAATGGAAGATACAATGAGTAGCACTACAACCCTAACAACTCCACAAGTAAGATGAGCTTATCTCCTTAGAATAACTTTTTAAAGTCATTTGACTTCAAAATATAATGGTTTTGTGAATTAAAATCTTCTCTGTATTGATAGATAAATAGAGTCCCACAATGTAGATAGGAATTTACTGATCTGCCCTTAGATTCTTGAAGAGGCATTGAAGACTATATTTCTTATCTTGGTTTGGAGTTCTGAGAATTATACTCAAGCACATTTTCAGATTTTAGAGCATGGTTCCACCTGATTGCAAATAGTATTTTTTATTAATTAAATACATTTTATCTTTTTTTTTGAGACAGAGTCTTACTATATAGTTCAGGCTGGCCTTAAGCTCACTTTGCAGCTCAGGCTGGTCTCGAACTCACAACAATCCTCCTGCCTCAGCCTCCCGACTTTTTAATAAACACTTTGAAACTATATACATTAACGTAATATGTTTTGATCATACATGCATTGTAAAGTGTTTAAATCAGACTAACCATACATATCTCTTTAAGCATCAGTTCTTTATGTCAAAACCTTCAAAATTATTTCTTCTGGCTTTTTGAAATATACAGAAAATTATTGCTTTATATAATTACCCTATTATGTAATAGGGCAGTAGAACTTTTTTAAAATTTTATTTTGAAAAGTAAAAGCAAAACAAGAAAAATCAGAAACAAGAAATGGCAACGTACAACAGTACATATGTTATAGATTTTCAATCCAAGAATATCTGATTAACAGTTGTTATATTACCTATTTTATTGTCAAATCTGTTGCTCAGATTATCAGATATAGGTATATAAGATTGGACATACGGTTAGATATTACCATTTGCTTTCAGGAAACCTTAAATTTTTATTCTTGTCCCTTTTTTTTAACCTTTTTTAAAGTTGTTTTAAAGAAGGTATAGTAATAATTGATATGACATTACACATTTAGAAGACCAAGGGCTGATAATTTGGCTCAGCGGTGCAGTGTTTGCCTAGCAAGCTGGAAGCCCTGGGTTCGGTCCTCAGCACCAAAAAAAAAAGAAGACCAAGATGTCAGGTATTCAAGCGTAGTTTTTGTATTACAAATTGCTATCCTCGAAGAAGTTGCTTAGATTGAAGCTATCAACATACAGAGTTCGTCAGGGTGAAAATTCCACACATTAACTGCTATTTTCAAAAGATTGATGGAGATTTTTAGTACACTCACCTCAGCTATCCTGTATATATACTTACCTGTTTTTCTCCTACCTTTGTTCTTATCTTTTCCTCTTTTCTCTCTTCATTGTTTAATCCTTAATCTCTTTCTTCTGTTTTACTGTATGTGTTATACCTTCCAGGTTTTAATTCATTTTGGTTCTTACACTTAAGGAGACAATATGATATTTACACATGTGGGTCTGGTTTATTTGATGTATGAATATAGCCTCTAGTTGCATCCACTTACCTATGAAGCTTCTAGTTTGCTTTTCTTTATAGCTGAACAATACTCTGTTGTATAAAAATAGTACATCTTTTTCATCTATTCTTCAGGTGATGAGCATTTTAGTTACTTTCAAGATTTGGCTATGGCAGATTGTGGGCCTGACCAGATAGCTCAGTGGATTAAAGCATCTGCAAGCAGTCTCAGGGGCCAGCAGTTTGATCCCCAGTACTGCCATGTTGGCTCTGCCCCCGGGGTGCACTTAGAGTGTGACTGAGACTGGGCATGGTGGTGCACGCCTGTAATCCCAGCACTTGGGAGCCTGTAAACAGGAGAATCACTATGAGTCTGATCTAGAAGATCACCTGAACACCTTGTAGAACCTTTCCTGAAATACAGAAAAAAAATGGTGCTGCTATAAACATGGGTGCATATATATTATTGTGGTATGGTGTTTTCAGTTCTTTGGGAAAAGTCCCAGAAGGTGAGACAGTAGAACTTCTTGTTTTATAATATTTTTGAATATTGCCAAATTAAGTGGAATATATGAAAATGTATATAACCTGTGGCCTAGTACTTTGACTTCCAAACTTTCCCCCAAGAAGTCCCTATGTGTATATCTAAATATATAATATATATACACACATACACACAAAACAACATATATGTTTGCATTGTGCATTATGAAAATAAAAACTTTGAATGTCTAGAATTAGAATGGATAAATAATATTGAGTATTTCTACAATGCAACACAAAAGGTGCTAAAGTGAATGAAATCAACGTCTACATACCAATAAAATTAAATATTAAAAATTGAATAAAGTAAAGCAAGTTATAGAATAATGCAGCATAATAGCACTTATGTTTTCACAGCACAGAAAATGTCTTTTTGGTTTTGTCTTATTTTTATTTTTTTATGATACCAATGATCGAACTTGGGATGTTCTGCTTACCAGGCAGGTGCTTATGCTGCTGAGCTATCTCCCTGGCCTGAAAATACCTTTTTTAGATGTGAAGGCAAAATATCTAACATGCTTATGTACAGGGTTATGTGGTCTGTTTTCAGAAGTTTTTCTGTATTTTTGAAACATTTTTGAAGTAAACAATAGGTAGTTAAAACTTAGCTTGAGAAAAAGGATAGTGATTTGCTTAGAATCACATCTGACGGGCAGATTTATGGTCATATTTTACAAGTCCCTCTTTCATGTTTAAAATATTGTGAACAACTAAGTTGATTTTTTTAATAATCAGGCTCTATTTCCTGAAAATTTCCATGTCTGAATAAACATCTCAGTATAGTTTTCCCTTAGTACCCATGGAGAATTATTTCCAGGACTCCCAATGCATGGTTAAACCTGAAGATGCTCAAATTTTTTTGATAAAGTGAAGTGTTTTATATGTAATGCATCTATGTCCTCACATGAAATTTAAATTCTTCTTTAAATTACTTATAATCTATACTATGTAAAATATGTAAATGGTTATTAAACTGCATTCATTTAGGAATAACAAGGAAAAAAGGTCTGTACATGTTCCTGACAGATGTAATATTTCTCCAAGTGGTTTTCATTTTTGGATGGTTGAATATGTGATGCAGAACTTATAGGTTATGGAGAGCTATCTGTAGTTATATTTTATTCATCTCTAGATGTTTTTAAAATGTATTATCTGTAATTTCAGGTGTGTACCAAATAGAAGAAAGAAGGGCCCAGGGAGATAGCTCAGTAGAATATAGTGCTTGACTTGCAAGTGCAGGGTCCTGAGTTCAATCCCCAGTACTGCAGAAAGCAAAACAAAAACAAATAGAAGAAAGAATTGTCACAGTATTCTATTATAAACTTTAAATCTATTATAGTATATTTATTTATTTATTTATTTTTTGCATGGGTACACACAACAGCTTTATTCATTTATGTATTATATGCCATGAAGTCTGCCAGTTGTAATTGTAAATATAACAATTTTAGAAAATTTGTGGAGTTGTGTGACAATCATCACCATTCATTTTTCGAACATTTCCAGTGACCCACAAAGTTATTTTGTGCCTGTGTGGACTCAGCTTTTATTTCTAATTCTTGTCTTAGGCAGCCACTGAATGAATCACTTTCTATATTTTTACTTTTTTCAAACATTTCATAAAAGGGAAATGAAAAAATATGTAGTATTGTGCATCTCCTTCTTTCACACAGCACCATTTTTCTGATGTTTATATATGTTGCATGGTGTATTAGTACTTCGTTTTTTTAATTTTATTTTTCATTTCTTTTTATGGCCAAATAATATTCCATTATTTTGATATAACAAATTTTATTTGTTATTAGTTCATATGCTTTTGAATTGAGTTCATATTTGGCAATTATAAGGAATGCAGCTATGATTATATATGTTACAGTTCTTTAGGGTTTTTGTTTGTTTGTTTGTTTGCTTGTTTGTTTTTGGCAGAACCGAGGATTGAGCTCAGGCCTCTGTGCTTGTCAGGCAAGTGCTTATTCTACTGAGCTATCTCCCTGCTCCCACCTGTATAGTGTTTTAGGTGAACATATTTATTTTCATTTATTTGAAGATGTATACCTAGAAGTTGAATTACTAGATTGTAATTTCGGTGTAGGTGAGACTTTTAAGAAGCTGCCACAATATTTTACAAAGTAGCAGTGCTAAAATTGTACTTTTTCAATAGCAATTCATGACACTATTTTGCCACTTGTTCGGCACTTGTCTCGCAAATGCTTGTTATTTTTCTGTTGTTTTTAGTATGCCTACTTTGATAGATAGTGATAGCTCCCTTTGATTTTAATTTAATCTCCAATGGCTAATGACCAATTGACATCATGTATATATTAGATATTCACATATCCTTTCGAATATAGGTCTGTTGAAATATTTTACTCATTTCTAATTGTTTTGTGTTCTCATTATTGAATTCTGAGAATTCTTTGTGTATTCTAGATACAAAGCTTTAGTCAGTTCTGTCACCAATGAACTTTTTGTCTTTGCTTTTTGGGATATAGCCTTTGCCTTGCATTTTGATGGATACTTTTATTTCCTGTAGAATTCTTGGTTGGCCATTCTGTCTTTTAACATTTTCAGTACTATTCCACTATATCCATTAAATGAATTGATTCACTACTACATGAATTTTTTAGAAAATGCTAGCTTCTTTATACATTTTCTTCTGGTTCTTATCAAGGACAATTTTACTATCTTCAAAAGTACTACAGAATATTTCTTGAAATATTTCTACCCACTTTGTCTCTCTCCTTTTGGACTTTTAATTATTCTTTTGATCCTTATTATTGTCCTACAGGTTTTTTAGGCTAAACATTTTTATCCCAGTCCCTTGAATTTTCTTCTTCAGAACAAATAATTTGTGTTGATTTATCCTTCAGTTTACTAATTTTTCTTTTTCTAATACTTTTTTAAATTTTTTTTAATTTTATTGAAGAACAAATATCAATCAGACAGTTTCAAGAGACGTTAACAAGACAGATTGGATAAACTTATACATTGCAAACTGTTTTCATAATGTTTTGGTATTGTACAAGGTGCATACATGATATTATATTTACAGATATTATTTTAGCAGATGTCTCTTATCAGCAAATTAAGAGTGTAGCTGCTTACTTACATTACTTTTTATACATGAATTATATAAAAAATTCAATAATTATTTTCCTAGTGGATGACCATAGTACTAGAAGCGGACATAATATCCTGTCCAAACACCATTAGTGCAAATCTTGCCTCTCATAGGATTAGGTAGAAGCATAGCATTATCTATCCCAACTGTACTGTTTATACACACACATCATGATTTTTTCTTTGTATACCCCTTCCTTTGTCTACACCTGTCAAAGGTGGGCACTCCATTGTCATTCAACTAACTTAGGTGCTTGAACTCAACACCACATTCCAACACAGTCCAGCATTCAACAACATGGGTGAGTTATTCAAAGAAGTTGTTGACCATAGCCATTTACAGCTCAGCTTAATATTATGGCCCCGTGATGTATGCTTCATTTTTATACTTTTCTGCTGGATGGTTAAGACCTAGATAGAGCAAGACTTATATACCAACACATGTACTTTATATTTCTTATGTGGTCAGTGAAGTCCCCTCAGGGTTTATCTTGTCCTGTACATTATTCTGTAGATCCTTAATCTGTGTCATCCATGTGGATTAGTCATGGCCAATGCTTGCCCAGTTTGCTTTCTGTGAGAGCTTGAGAGAAAGTTTTCCCTTCATGTGACTCTCCCCAGGCGCACAATAGAACTTCAATCTCTTTCCTCTGTGGCTCCATAATCTCCTTGTTCAGAAAATTTGGAGCTCACCTGAGTTTCATAATGTTGCAGTACAGGTTCTCGTACAAACTGAGTCTTCGCTGACCTTGAAAGGCTGGGGCCAAAATGTTGGCTGGCCTTGTGACTCTTCTATTTCTCCAACTATGACTTGTGAAATTATGTTGTTAACCATCCAGAAGTAAAGCTGATTAGTATCCTGCAGCATATGCCATTCACTTTGCCTTATCTGACTCAATTGATTTTAGTTGTTGTACGTTTCCTTTGGTAGTTCTGTATTTCACTTGTTATACTACGGAGACTATATGATATGTACACGTGTGTCTGGTTTATTTCACTTATGAGTATATCTTCAAGTGGGATTCAGTATAAATGATTCAAACTTATCATTCTTAATAGCTGAGTAATACTCCATTATATAGAAATACCACATCTTTTTCAACCATTCCTCATGGGATGGACATCTTGGTTGTTTCCAAGATTTTGCTGTCACACATTGCGCTGCTATAAACATAGGTACACATATATCACTATGATACCATTTTTCCAGGTCTTTTGGGAAAATTGCCAGTAGGGCGATAGCCAGCTTGAACGGGATTTCTAGTCCTACTGATTTGAGGAGTCTCCATACTGACTTCTACAATGGTTGTACCAGTCTATATTTCCCCCAGCAGTGGAGAAGTGTTCCCTTTTCTCCACAACCTCTCCAACATTTGTTGTTGGTTGTTTTCCTTATGATAGCCATTCTTTCTGGAGTGAGATGGTATCTCAGTGTTGTTTTTATTTGCCTTTCACAAAAGGCTAGCAATGTGGAGCATTTTTTAATATGTTTATTGGCTTCTTTAATTTCGTCCTCTGAGAAGTGTGTATTCATCTCGGATGCTCATTTATGATTCGGGTCTTTAAATTTGAGGTCCCTGTTATATCTTAGTTTTTTATGTATTCTAGACAGTAGTCCTCTGTCTGATTGCTTATTAGTTAGGATTTTTTCAAAGTTTGTGGGTTGTCTTTTCACTCTGTTGACAATTTCTTTTGACACACAGAAGCTCCTTAAGAAGAGTTGATAACAGTTCTTGATTCTTTCAAATGTTTCCCGTGCAAATATATGTTTGTTCATGAACTCTTTACCTACCCCTATGTCTTCAAGAGTTCCTCGTACCTTCTCCTCCAGGAGATTGAGTGTTTCTGTTTTAATGTTTATATCTTTAATCCATTTGGAGTTTAACTTAGTGCATGGTGATGGAGCTGGGTCAAGTTTTAGTTTTTGGCATGTAGAAAGCCATGTTTTCCAGCACCATTTGTTAAAGAGCCTATCTTTCTTCCAGTGAGCTTGTGTACCCCCTTTGTCGAAGATAAGATGGCTGAGTGTTTTCGTAGATGCCTCTGCGTCTTCTAATATATTCCACTGATCTTCAGGTATATTTTGTTGCCAATACCATGCTGGTTTTATCACAGTGGCTTTGTAGTATAATTTCAAATCAGGAATTGTGATGCCTCCTTCCTTGTCTTTATTGGAAAAGATTGTCTTTGCTATTCTAGATCATTTGTGGTTCCAAATAAATTTTAGGGTTGATTCCTCTATATCTGGGAGGTATGTTGGTGGCAGTTTGATAAGGATTGCATTAAATCTGTACAGCAATTTTGGGAGTATGGCCATCTTCACGATATTGGTTCTTTCCATCCAGGAGCATGGACTATCTTTCCATTTTCTGAAGTCCTCAATAATCTCTGTTCTTAGGCTGTTGTAATTCTCCATGAAACTATCTTTGACTTCCTTGGTTAAGTGAATACCAAGGTATTTCATTTTCCACAGTGCTATTGTGAAAGGTATTGTTTCTATTGTTTCCCTTTCAGTGTGCTTGTTATCTGTGTAGAGGAATGCTGTTGACTTTTGAGTATTGATTTTGTATGCTGCTATGCTATTGAATTTCCATATCAGTTCTAGTAGTTTTTGGTGGAATTTTTGGGGTCTTGCAAGTAAAGTATCATGTCGTCTGCAAACAGTTATAATTTAACTTCTTATTTACCTATTCTTATTCCCTTTATTTCTCCCTCTTTTCTAATGGCTGTTGCTAAGGATTCCAAGACTATATTGAATAGGAGGGCTGATAGAAGGCCTCCTTGTCTTGTACCTGATTTAAGAGTAAAACATTTCAGTTTTTCCACATTTAGGATTATATGAGCTTTTGGGTTGTCATAGATGGCTTTTATCTAGTTAAAGTAGATTCCATCTATTCCAATTTTCTGTGGGACCTTGAGCATGAATGAGTGTTAGACTTTGTGAAAGGCTTTCTCTGCATGAATTGAGATGATCATGTGGTTTTTAGATTTCAGTCTATTAATATAGTGTATTACATTTATAAATTTTCGAATATTGAACCATCCTTGCATCCCTGGATTGAATCCTACTTGGTCATGTTGTATGATCTTCTTGATGATTTGCTGTATTCTATTTGCCACGATTTTGTTGAGTATTTTTGCATCTATGTTCATGAGGGAGATTGCCCTGTAGTTCTCCTTTTTGGTTGTGTCTTTTCCTGGTTTTGGAATGAGTATTATACTTGCCTCCAGAAATGATTTTGGGAGGACTTTTTCCTTTTCAACTTCGTGGAAGAGTTTGTGGAGTGTGGGGATTATATCTTGTATAAATTTCTTGTAGAATTCAGCTGTGCATCCATCAGGACCTGGACTTTTCTTTGTCGGTAGGCTTTTTATTACATTTCGTATTTCGTTGGCTGTTATCAGCTTATTGAGAGTTGTTATAACTTCTTGATTCAGTTTTGGTAATTTGTACCTTTTGAGGAATCTGTCCATTCCTTCTGTGTCTTCTATTCTGTGAGCGTAAAGATTCTCGAAGTAACTATTGATAATCTTCTGAATTTTCACTGGGTCTGTGGTCATTTCACCCTTTTCATTCCTTATCGCTTGTATGTGAATTTTCTTTTGCCTCTTTTTGATGAGGTTGGCAAGAGGCTTATCAACTTTATTTAGTTTTTCAAAGAACCAACTTTTTGATTTGTGGATTCTTTGAACTGTTTTTTTCATCTCAATTGAGTTAATTTCTGCTCTAATCTTTATGACTTCTTCCCGTCTTTGCGCTCTGGGTTTTGTTTGCTCTTCTTTTTCTAGTTGTTGGAGGTGCAACATTAGGGTGCTAATTTGTCCCCTTTCTGTTTTCCTAATGTGTGAGTTCATAGCTATTATTTTTCCTCTTAAGAACTGCTTTCATCGAATCCCATAAATTCTGGTAAGTTGTACTTGAATTTTCATTAAATTGTAGATATTGTTGAATTTTTTGTTGAAATTCTTCTGCAACCCATTGATTTCTGAGCAGGGTGTTGTTTACTTTCCATAAATTTAGAGGGTTTTTCTGGTTTCTTTTCTCATTTATTTCCAATTTCATTGCATTGTTGTCAGACAGTATGCAAGGGATAATTTCTATTTTCTTGTGTATACGTAGCCATGACCTCTAGACTAGTATGTGGTGTATTTTGTAAAATGACCAGTGTGAAGCTGAAAAAAATGTGTATTCAGCTGTGGTTGGATGGGACACTCTGTATATGTCCACGAGGTTTATTTTTCCAAAATCTGGTTCAGTTCTGCTACTTCCTTGCTATTTTTTTGTCTGGTTTACCTATCTTTTTGAGATAAGGGTGTTGTAAGATCTCCTGTTAAGATTGTGTTCTTAGACATGAAGTTTTTTATGTCCCTTAAGATTTGTCTAACATAGTTGGGTGCTCCTTTGTTTCATGCATAAATATTTATGAGTGTTATTTCTTGCTCTTGAATTTTTCCCCTGACCAATATATAGTGGCCTGCATTGTGTCGTCTGATTAGTTTTAGTTTGAAGTTGAGACTGCCTTGAGAGCAGAATTGCTACTCCTGCTTTTTTCTGAGATACTGGGGCATGTAGTATTATTTTCCATCCTTTGACTTTGAGCCTATGAATGTCCTTTTGATTTAAGTGTGTTTCTTGTATACAGCATATTGTTGGATTTTGTTTTCCTAATCCACTGTGCCAGTCTATTTCTCTTAGTTGGAGAATTGAGTCCGTTTACATTTATAATTGAAATGTGCTGACTTATGTTTGTCATGGTATTTACCTGGTGTTGTTTACTCCTTTAACCTGTGTTTAGTCCTGTAACCTGTTGTTTACTCCTGTAACCTGTGTTTAATTGACTGTCCTGTTTAGTGGGTTGTTTACTCCTGTAACCTGTGTTACTCCTATAACCTGTTGTTTACCCCTATAAACTGTGTTTAATTGACTATGCTCTTTAGTGAGTTCCTTCCATTCTCATTCATGGAGTTATGGTCATTGTTGTCTCTCTCTATAACGTCTTTCAGCAAGCTGTGAAGGGATGGCTTTGTCATCATGATATTCTTTAGTTATTCTTTGTCATGCAAGTATTTCACTTCTCCATCAAACTTGAAAGAGAGTTCTGCAGGGTATAATAGTCTGGACTGGAATTTGTTTTCATGTCGGATTTGAAGAACTCTGTTCCATGCTCTCCTTGCCTTCGTTGTTTGTGTAGAGAAGTCAGCTGTAGTTCTGATGGGTTTTCCTTTGTAGGTGAGCTCCTTCTTCTCTCTAGCAGCTTTCAGTATATTATTTCTGTGTTGGATTTCTGCAATCTTAACTATTATATGTCACGGTGTGTTTCTACTTGGGTTGAAGTTATTTGGTGTTCCGTATGGTTCAGTGAACTGAATGTTGGATTGTTTCCTCATATTTGGGAGGTTTTCTGCAATTATTTCTCCCCAAATTCTTTTTATGTCATTTGTATTGACTCCTTCATTCTCGTTGATGCCAATTCTCAAATCATTCATCCTGGCGTCATCTTGCAGGTGATGGATTATTTTTTCCTGCATTCTTGTTGTTTTTAAGAGATCGTTACTCACCTTTTCACTATCTGCTCTGGCATTTTCAAGATCTGAAACTCTGTTTTCGCTTTCACTCAAACGGTTTCGTAGACTTGTGATTGATATTTTTAGTTCTTCTGTATCTCTTTGACTGTGTTTCATGTGTTCTATTTCTTTTCTGTGTTGCTCATTCAAGGAATCCATCATATTTCTGATCTCCTCAATGTTTTTTATCCATGTCTTCTTTATTTTATTTTTTTCCATTTATTTTTATTTTATTAAAATACAAATGTCAATCAGACAGTTTCAAGACACTTTAACGATACAGAGTCGATGAATTAATACATTGCAAACTGTTTTCATAACGTTTTGGTATTGTGCAAGGTGCATACATGATATTATATTTAAAGGTATTATCTTAGCAGATATCTCTTATAAGTGAATTAATAGTGTAGTTGCTTACTTACCTATTTTTTATAGCTGAATTATATCAAAAATTCAATAATTATTTACCTAGTGGATGACCATAGCACTAAAAGCCGACATAATATCGTGTCCGACCACCGTTAGTGCAGATCTTGCCTATCATAGAATTATGTAGAAGCACAGCGCTATCTATCCCAACTGTACTGTCTATACACACACATCATGATTTTTTCTTTCTACAACCCTTACTTTGTCAACCTGTCAAAAGTGGGCACTCCATTGACATTCAACTACCTTAGGTGCTTGAACTCGACACCACAATCCAACACAGTCCAGCATTCTGCAACCATAGGCAGTTATTCAAAGAAATTGTCGACAATATCCATTTATAGCTCAGCTTAATATTATGGGCTCATGATGTATACTTCATTTTAATACTTTTATACTTTTCTGTTGGATGGTTAAGACCTAGGTAGATCAAAACTTATATACCAACACATGAACTTTATATTTCCTATGTGGTCATTGAAGTCTTCTCAGGGCTTATCTTGTAGTCCTGTACATTATTCTGTAGTTCCTTTGTCTGTGTCATCCATGTGGATGAGTCACGGCCAGTGCTTGACCAGATTGCTCTCTGTGAGAGCCTGAGAGAAAGTTTTCTCTTCATGTGACTCTCCCCAGGCACACTTTAGAACTTCAATCTCTTTCCTCTGTGGCTCCACAATCTCCTTGCTCAGAAAATTTGGAGCTCACCTGAGTCTCATGATATTGCAGTACAGGTTTTCCTATGTCCTGAGTCTTTGCTGACCTTGAAAGGCTAGGGTCAAAATGTTGGTTGGCCTTGTGGCTCTTCTATTTCTCCAACTCTGATTTGTGATCTTAGGTTGTTAACCATCCAGAAGAAAAGCTGGTTAGTATCGTGCAGCATATGCCATTCACTTTGCCTTATCTGACTCAATTGATTTTACTTGTTGTACATTTCCTTTTGTATTTCTGCTTTTCGCTTGTTATACTAGGGAGACTATACGATATTTACACATGTGTGTCTGGTTTATTTCACTTAAGAGTATATGTTCAAGTGGCACCAACTTCAGTATAAATGCTTCAAACTTATCATTCTTAATAGCTGAGTAGTACTCCATTATATAGAAAATACCACATTTTTTTCAACCATTCCTCATGTGATTGACATCTTGGTTGTTTTCAAGATTTTGCTATCACACATTGTGCTGCTATAAACATAGGTAGACATATATCTCTATGATACAATGTATCCAATCTTTTGGGAAAATTCCCAGTAGGGGGATAGCTGGCTTGAATGGGATTTCTAGTCCTAGTCTTTTGAGGAGTCTCCATACTGACCTCCACAATGGTTGTACCAGTCTACATTCCCACCAGCAGTGGAGAAGAGTTCCCTTTTCCCTACAACCTCTCCAATGTTTGTTGTTGGTTGATTTCCTTACGATAGCCATTCTTTCTGGAGTGAGATGATATCTCAGTGTTGTTTTTATTTGCATTTCACGAATGGCTAGCCATGTGGAGCATTTTTTCATATATTTGTGCGCTTCTTTAATTTTGTCCTCTGAGAAGTATGTATTCATCTCAGATGCCCATTTCTGAATTGGGTCTTTGAATTTGAGGGCCCTGTTATATCTTAGTTCTTTATAAATTCTAGACAGTAGACCTCTGTCTGATTGCTTATTAGTTAGGATGTTTTCAAAGTTTGTGGGTTGTCTTCTCACTCTGTTGACAATTTCTTTTGACATGCAGAAGCTCTTTAAGAAGAGTTGATCCCATTTGTTGATTCTTTCAAGAGCTTCCCGTGCGAATATATGTTTGTTCATGAACTCTTTACCTACCCCTATGTCTTCAAGAGTTCCTCCTACTTTCTCTTCCAGGAGATTGAGTGTTTCTGTTTTACTGTTTAAATCTTTAATCCATTTTGAGTTTAACTTAGTGCATGGTGATAGAGCTGGGTCAAGTTTTAGTTTTCGGCATGTAGAAAGCCATGTTTTCCAGCACCATTTGTTAAAGAGGCTATCTTTCTGCCAGTGAGCTTGTGTAGCCCCTTTGTCGAAGATAAGATGGCTGAGTGTTTTCGTAGATGCCTCTGCATCTTCTAATCTATTCCACTGATCCTCAGGTCTATTTTGTTGCCAATACCATGTTGATTTTATCGTAGTGGCTTTGTAGTATAATTTCAAATCAGGAATTGTGATGCCTCCTGCCTTGTCTTGATTGACCAAGATTGCCTTTGCTATTCTAGGTCGTTTGTGGTTCCAAATAAATTTTAGGATTGATTTCTCTATATCTGGGAGGTATGTTGGTGGCAATTTGATAGGGATTACATTAAATCTGTACAGCAATTTCGGGAGTATGGCCATCTTCACAATGTTGGATCTTCCTATCCAGGAGCATGGAATATCTTTCCATTTTCTGAAATCCTACATAATCTCTTTTCTTAGGGTGTTGTAATTTTCTGTGAAAAGATCTTTGACTTCCTTGGTTAAGTGAATCCCAAGGTATTTCATTTTCCGTGGTGCTATTGTGAAAGGTATTGTTTCTATAGTTTCCCTTTCAGTCTGTTTGTTATCTGTATAGAGGAATGCTATTGACTACTGTGTATTGATTTTGTATCCTGCTATGCTACTGAATTTCCCTATCAGTTCTAGTAGTTTCTTGGTCGAATTTTTGGGGTCTTCCAAGTAAAGTATCATGTCGTCTGCAAATAGTGATAATTTAACTTCTTCTTTTCCTATTCGTATTCCCTTTATTTCTCCCTCTTTTCTAATGGCTGTTGCTCAGGATTCCAACACTATATTGAATAGGAGGGGTGATAGAGAACATCCTTGTCTTGTACCTGATTTAAGAGTAAAAGATTTCAGTTTTTCCCCATTTAGGATTATATGAGCTTTTGGATTGTCATAGATGGCTTTTATCAAGTTAAGATAGAGTCCATCTATTCAATTTTCTGTAGGACCTTGAACATGAATGAGTTTTGGAGTTTGTCAATTGGAGTCTGCATAATTGAGATGATCATGTGGTTTTTAGATTTCAGTCTATTAATATAGTGTATTACATTTATAGATTTTCAAATATGGAACCATCCTTGCATCCCTGGGATGAATCCTACCTGGTCATGGTGTATGATCTTCTTGATGATTTGCTGTATTCTATTTGCCAGGATTTTGTTGAGTATTTTTGTGTGTATGTTCATGAGGGAGATTGGCCTGTAGTTCTCCCTTTTGGTTGCGTCTTCACCTGGTTTTGGAATGAGTATTATACTTGCCTCCAGAAATGATTTTGGGAGGACTTTTTCCTTTTCAACTTCGTGGAAGAGTTTGTGGAGTGTGGGGTTTATATCTTCTATAAATTTCTTGTAGAATTCAGCTGTGAACCCATCAGGCCGTGGACTTTTCTTTGTCGGTAGGGTTTTTATTACGTTTCGGATTTCATTAGCTGTTATCGGCTTATTGAGAGTTGTAATATCTTCTTGATTCAGTTTTGGTAATTTGTACCTTTTGAGGAATCTGTCCATTTTTTCTGTGTCTTCTATTCTGTGAGCATAAAGATTCTCGAAGTAACTATCAATAATCTTCTGAATTTCCAGTGGGTCTGCGGTGATTTCACCCTTTTCATTCCTTTTCGCTTGCACTT
This sequence comes from Ctenomys sociabilis, assembly GCA_004027165.1. Lineage (NCBI taxonomy): Eukaryota > Metazoa > Chordata > Mammalia > Rodentia > Ctenomyidae > Ctenomys > Ctenomys sociabilis. The sequence goes on along the minus strand of PVKA01024282.1, from coordinate 13,703 downwards.
GAATTTTCTTTTGCCTCTTTTTGATGAGGTTGGCAAGAGGCTTATCAACTTTATTTAGTTTTTCAAAGAACCAGCTTTTTGATTTGTGGATTCTTTGAACTGTTTTTTTCATCTCAATTGAGTTAATTTCTGGTCTAGTCTTTATGATTTCTTCCCGTCCTTGCGCTCTGGGTTTTGTTTGTTCTTCTTTTTCTAGTTTTCGGAGGTGCAACAGTAAGGTGCTAATTCGTTCCCTTTCCGTTTTCCTAATGTATGAGTTTATAGCTATTATTTCCCCTCTAAGAATTGCTTTCATCGCATCTCATAAATTCCGGTAAGTTGTACTTGAATTTTCATTGAATTGTAGATATTGCTGAATTTCTTCTAGGACCCATTGATTGCTGAGTAGGGTGTTGTTTAGTTTCCATGAATTTAATGGGTTTTTCTGGTTTCTTTTGTCATTTATTTCCAATATCATTGCATTGTCGTCATATAGTATGCATGGGGTAATTTCTATTTTCTTGCATATACTTAGGCATGACCTCTGGACTAGTATGTGGTCGATTTTGGAAAATGACCCGTACGCAGCAGAAAAAAATGTGTATTCAGCTGTGGTTGGGTGGAACACTCTGTATATGTCCACCAGGTCCATTTGTTCCAAGCTCTTGTTCAGTTCTGCTACTTCCTTGCTACTTTTTTGTCTGGTTTACCTATCTTTTTGAGATAAGGGTGTGTTAAGATCTCCTGTTAAGATTGTGTTCTTAGACATTAAGTTTTTCATGTCCCTTAAGATTTGTCTAACATAGTTGAGTGCTCCTACGTTTGGTGCATAGATATTTATGAGTGTTACTTCTTGCTCTTGAATTTTTCCCCTGACCAATATATAGTGGCCTTCTTTGTGTCGTTTGAGAATTCTTGGTTTGAAGTTGATACTGTCTGAGAACAGAATTGCTTCTCCTGCTTTTTTCTGAGGTGCTGGGGCATGCAGTATTGTTTTCCATCCTTTGACTTTGACCCTATGAATGTCTTTTTGTGTTAAGTGTGTTTCTTGTATACCGCATGTTGTTGGATTTTGTTTCCTAACCCACTGTGCCAGTCTATTTCTCTTAATTGGAGAATTGAGTCTGTTTACATTGATGGTTATAATTGAAATGTGCTGACTTATGTTTGTCATGATATTTAGCTGGTATTGTTTACTCCTTTGTAACCTGTGTTTAATTGACTGTCCTGTTTAGTGGGTTCCTTCCAGTCTCTTGCATGGAGTTCTAGTCGTTGTGGTCTCTCTCTAGAACCTCTTTCAGCAGCCTGTCGAGGGATGGCTTTGTCATCATGAAATTCTTTAGTTGTTCTTAGTCGTGGAAGTATTTCACTTCTCTATCAAACTTGAAAGAGAGTTTTGCAGGGTATAGTAGTTTGGGCTGGAATTTTTTTTCGTGTAGGACTTGAACTCTGCTCCATGCTCTCCTTGCCTTCATTGTTTGTGTAGAGAAGTCGGCTGTAATTCTGATGGGTTTTCCTTTGAATGTGAGCTCCTTCTTCTCTCTAGCAGCTTTCAGTATATTATTTTTGTGTTGGATTTCTGCGATCTTAACTATGATATGTCTTTGTGTGTTTCTACTTAGGTTGAAGTTATTTGGTGTTCTGTATGCTTCGGTGACCTGAATGTTGGATTGTTTCCTCATATTTGGGAGGTTTTCTGCTATTATTTCTTGCCATATTCTTTTTATGTCATTTGTATTGACTCCTTCATTCTTCTTGATACCAATTATTCTCACGTTGTTCATTCTGGCGTCATCCTGCAGGAGATGGATTATTTTTTTCTGCATTCTTGTTTTTTTTAAGAGATCCTTTCTCACCTTTTCACTAGCTGCTCCAGCATCTTCAAGATCTGAAACTCTGTCTTCTCTTTCACTCAGACGGTTTTGTAGACTCGTGAATGCTATTTTTAGTTCTTCTATATCTATTTGACTGTGTTTCATGTGTTCTATTTCTTTTCTGTATTGCTCATTCAAGGCATCCATCATATTTCTGATCTCCTCAATTTTTTTATCCATGTCTTCTTTAAAGGTAGTTATTAATTCTTTTTCTGCTGTGTTTCTTCTAAGTTTGATTTCCTCTGTATATTTCTGGACTTGTTTCGGTATTTCAGATCGTATAACTTCAGAAAGTTCTTTTGTGATTTCAGAACTTATTTCTGCTTTGAGTTCCTCATGATCTTTCTGTTGTTTCTTTGCTTCAGATGCTGTTAATTCATATATATCAGTTGGAATAGTGCTCTCTGCACTTGTTCTGGGTGAGCATCGTTTTTCCACCCAGTGTTTCTGGAATTCATTCTTTATATCAGATTCTATGTATTCAAATATTTCTTTTTTAAATTGGTGAATTACTTCTCATTTTATTTCCTCTATAGCTTTCTGCTGTTGTTCCTTTGCTGCTGTATCGGTTACTTCATTTGTTGCAGCTGAGCTACTGTCCTCTGCACTTCCTGATGGACTCGAGGTCTGGGAATGCATTTTTCCCCTTCTCTTTGTCATTTTGTATAGCACTGATCTTTGACCTTTGGTGTAGAGCTTTGGTGCAGCTATAACCTTAGCTTGTTATGAGATTCGGGTGCCAGTCTATTAAGTTTGAAATTTTCCAGGTATGCCTATCCTGGGTCTAGATGTTGTGTTCAGTTCCTTTTTTGCTGCAGCTCCTTTGGTTCCCCTATGTTGGTTCCCGGGTTCAGCCCTCGTGTGTCAGGCAGGGCGTTCCCCAGGTGGGTGGGCCTGGGCTTTCGTGACTCTTCTGGGCTCACAAAAGAATAGTGGATTATCTTCACTGAGGACGCTGTATTGAGCCTGCCAGCTTGTGCTGGGTCCAGGTCTACAAGCCGTAACCCAAGAAGGCTGGGAAAGGTCCCTCTGGTGCAATGGGCCTGGAGCCCTCACTCACAGGCCAGGCTGTGCTGGGTTTCGGTCCGTAGCGTGGGACCGTGGATTGCTGAGAAATGTCCCTCCCGTGTGGCAGGCTTGGAGTTCTCACTCCAGGCCGACCTGCACTGGGTCTGGGGCTCTGGGGTTGGACCAGTAATCACCTGGAAATGTTTCTCTGGCACAGTGTGCCTGGAGCTGTCCTCGGGCCACGGGGGGTGGCGGGCAAGTAATCCCTGGGAAATATATCTCAGGCACGACGGGCCTGAAGTTCTACACTCACTGACCTTTGATGCCCAGAGAATCGGGGAAATTCGCACTTAATCAGTGGGCTTTAGGTCAGGGGATCCGGGGAGGTGTTGCTGAGTGGGTCCTGAGGTTTCAGGCCAGTCACTGGCTTAGAGGGGTTGGGGACAGGGATCCGCGTAGTGCGCGTGGGAAGAAGCCAAAGGCTCTCCCTCAGACTCACCACACTCTCACTGATCTGGGAAGCCTGGTGAGTCCTGTAAATTCGCTCTCGCTGGGCGGGCTTGGCACGGGAACCAGGAGGCCGCTGGAGTCAGCCACTGTCTCAGGCTGGTCTCTGGCTGTTCAGGCGTGGGCGGGATGGAGGAGGATGGCGGAGTTGGCTGCACTGTCTCTGGCTGGTCTCAGGGGCTGGGTGGGGGCGGGCAGGATGGAGCAGGATGGCGGAGTCGGCCGGCGCTGTCTCTGGCCGGTCTCAGGGGCTGGGCTGGGGCTTTATTTTATTTTTTATTTTATTGGACTACAAATGTCAATCAGACAGTTTAAAGACACCTTAACAATATAGACTCGATAAATTAGTACATTGCAAACTGGTTTCATAATGTTTTGGTATTGTACAAGGTGTATACATGATATTATATTACAGACATTATTATTGCAGATATCTCTTATCAGTGAATTAAGAGTGTACCTGCTTACATATCTTATTTTTTATACCTGAATTATATCAAAAATTCAATAATTGTTTACCTAGTGGATGACCATAGTACTAAAAGCCGACATAATATCCTGTCCAACCACCATTAGTGCAGATCTTGCCTCTCATAGAATTATGTAGATGCACAGCGTTATCTATCTGAACTGTACTGTCTATACACACACCATGATTTTTTCTTTCTACACCCATTCCTTTGTCTACACCTGTCAAAGGTGGGCACTCCATTGTCATTGAACTAACTTAGGTGCTTGAACTCGACACCACAATCCAACATATTCCAGCATTCTACAACGATAGTGAGTTATTCAAAGAAATTGTCGACCATAGCCATTTACAGCTCAGCTTAATATTATGGTCACACGATGTAAACTTCATTTTTATACTTTTCTGCTGGATGGTTAAGACCTAGATAGATCCAGACTTATATATCAACACATGAACCTTATAATTCCTATGTGGTCAGTGAAGTCCGCTCAGGGTTTATCTTGTAGTCCTGTACATTATTCTGTAGATCCTTTGTCTGTGTCATCCATGTGGATGAGTCACGGCCAATGTTTAAGCAGTTTGCTCTCTGTGAGAGCTTGATAGAAAATTTTCTTTCCATGTGACTCTCCCCAGGCACACTATAGAAATTCAATCTCTTTCCTCTGTGGCTCCATAATCTCTTTGTTCAGAAAATCTGAAGCTGACCTGAGTTTCATGATGTTGCAGTACAGGTTCTCGTACAAACTGAGTCTTCACTGACCTTGAAAGGCTAGGGCCAAAATGTTGTCTGGCCTTGTGGCTCTTCTATTTCTCCAACTCTGACTTATGATCTTAAGTTGTTAAGCATCCCGAAGAAAAGCTGATTAGTACCCTGCCGCATATGCCATTCACTTTGCCTTATGTGACTCAATTGATTTTACTTGTTGTATGTTTCCTTTTGTATTTCTGCTTTTCGCTTATAATACTATGGAGACTATACGATATTTACACATGTGTGTCTGGTTTATTTCCCTTATGAGTATATGTTCAAGTAGCATCCACTTCAGTATAAATGCTTCAAACTTATCATTCTTAATAGCTGAGTAATACTCCATTATATAGAAATACCTCATCTTTTTCAACCATTCCTCATGTGATGGACATCTTGGTTGTTTCCAAGATTTTGCTATCACACATTGCGCTGGTATAAACATAGGTACACATATATCTCTATGATACAAAGTATCCATTTCCTTTGGGATAATTCCCAGTAGGGGGATAGCCAGCTTGAATGGGATTTCTAGTCCTACTGTTTTGAGGAGTCTTCACACTGACCTCCACAATGGTTGTACCAGTCTACATTCCCACCAGCAGTGGAGAAGTATTCCCTTTTCCCCATAACCTCTCCAACATTTGTTGTTGGTTGATTTCCTTATGATAGTCATTCTTTGTGGAGTGAGATGATATCTCAGTGTTGTTTTTATTTGCATTTCACGAATGGCTAGTGATGTGGAGTATTTTTTCATATATCTATTCGCTTCTTTAATTTCATCCTCTGAGAAGTGTGTATTCATCTCAGATGCCCATTTCTGAATTGGGTCTTTGAATTTGAGGGCCCTGTTTTATCTTAGTTCTTTATATATTCTAGACAGTAGTCCTCTGTCTGATTGCCTATTAGTTAGGATTTTTTCAAAGTTTGTTGGTTGTCTTTTCGCTCCTTTGAGAATTTCTTTTGACACGCAGAAGATCCTTAAGAAGAGTTGATCCCAGTTATTGATTCTTTCAAGAGCTTCCCATGCGAACATATGTTTGTTCATGAACTCTTTACCTACCCCTCTGTCTTCAAGAGTTCCTCGTACTTTCTCTTCCAGGTGATTGATTGTTTCTATTTTAATGTTTAGATATTTCATCCATTTTGACTTTATCTTAGTTCATGGTGATAGAGCTGGGTCTAGTTTAATTTTTGGCATGTAGAAAGCCATGTTTTCCAGCACCATTTGTTAAAGAGGCTATCTTTCTTCCAGTGACCTTGTGTAGCCTCTTTGTCGAAGATAAGATGGCTGAGTGTTTTCGTTGATGCCTCTGCATCTTGTAATCTATTCCACTGATCCTCAGGTCTATTTTGTTGCCAGTACCTGGTGATATATTTTTAAAAACCTTTCTTTTCAAATTTATATGTCCCATTGTAAAGCTGAAGCCGAAACAAAACTATCCAAAATGGAAATGTTATTAGAATATAATATTTGTATTCTTATTCTAGAATCAAGTGGACATGCTGCTTCAAGAAATGGCTGACGAAGCTGGGTAAGGAATTATTCAAGAAGTTTTAAATAGTCTTGATATCTTCTTGTTCTATAATTCTTTAATGTGGATGGAAATATTTATCTTTACCAGAGATGATCAGAATGAGATTTCTGATTTAAGCATTAATGTTTCAATGACCTTTTAGTTGTCATCCATTTCATCGTCATACTCATAAAAATTCAACTTGTTCTCATCACTTAGTATTTTATTAATTTGTCTAGAGATAGGCTAATTTGGTGTGTGATAATATGAAATGCAGGAGAGTATCAAGAGAGGCAAAGTGTTTAAAAATTTACTCACTATCTACTATGTGCAACATATACAAAATTCATAAATTCAATCTCACTGTGAGCAAACCAGTGATTCGTAAGTCAAGTTTGAGTCTTCCAAAACTGACCAATATATGAAATATATCCAGCAGATTGAAAATACAGCTACATTGTAGATGGTCCTTTCTTTTTCAATGTAAATAACACTTTATACTGATATAGCTTCTTTGATTTGGAACTTAATGTTTTGTGGGAGTGACTTAACAGTGCTGTCTGGTAAAATGAAAGATGCAGTAATCAAATTTATAATTTTTATTGCTTTTTTTTGTATTTAGTATAAGGTCTATAGGGTCTCACTACATAGATCAGACCTGCAATGATCCTCCTTGTTTAGCTTCCCAAATGCTGGGATTATAGGCACACACTACATGCCTAGCCTCAATCACACAGCATGCCAAGGATCAAACCCCAGTCCCTGCACTCTGCCTAAGCTGGCATTTCAGTCCACTGAGCTATTTGGCTGGCCCTTTATTGCTTTTTTAATGATATATTATTTTATGCAGAAAAGGTCAAGTAAAATTTCAAAACTAATAATAGAAGTTTAGTATTTAATACATTATATATTGTCATCTTTAAAGTAGTTGCTTAGGGTACAAAATATGGGCATAAAAATTTATCTATTCAATATTAGCACAGATCTTCCTCTTTAGTGAACTAAGAGACAGTATAGCTGACTTACGTTTTTTCTCTTTTCGATATCGTCTTTCCTCTCACCTGTCCTAGTTCCTTTTTCCTTTTGACCAAAATTTCTTCCCATTTCATAATATCTATTATATACTTTCAGTTTCTCATACCAGGCAGACAAGATTTAGTTCACTTATGAGTATGATCTCAAGTTACATCCATTTACCTATAAAAGTTTCAGTTATCCTTCCTTATGGCTGAGCAGTACTAAATTATATAAAAGTACCACAACTTTTTTATCTATTCCTCAATTGGTGGGCATTTGTATTCTTTGCAAGATTTAGATATTATAAATTGTATTGTATAAACATGGGTGCATATATATGCATATATATATATGTATATATATATCACTGTGGTATGCTGTTTTCAATTCTTCTGGGATTCATGTATTAATAGTCACTTGTGCTAATTATTTTAAAATTATTTTTAGGCTTGATCTCAATATGGAACTACCACAGGGTCAGACAGGTTCTGTTGGCACAAGTGTTGCTTCGATTGAGCAGGTAGATGTTGGATTTTATTTTGATTTTGTGCATTTAATATGTATGTAAATAAATAGCTTATATAAGTTAATTTTGTAAGTGAAACACATTTATATTGATATAGAAGAAAATGTATACTTATATTTTTCTTTCATCTAAGGATTTTTTTTTACTATATCTTGATAAAATAACAGAATGTGATTAGGTGTTATAATAAATGGTACTACCTGTCCATGTGCACACTTATTTATAGAATGATTTAGATTTCCTTCAAAGCTTGTGTTCTCTTAAGTTTGCCATTTCTTTTGATTTTTTTTTTTTTTTTGTTAGAACCAAGAATTGAACTCAGGCCCTGGTACTTGTCAGGGAAGTGCTTATTCCACTGAGCCATCAGCCCAGCCCACTTTTGATTGTTTGGTTTAGTAAAATTTTGTATTGTTTCTAATTTACTTATTACGTTTTATTATCTTTAAATACAAAATGAGAGGCCAGGGAGATAGGTTAGCAGAATAAGTGCTTGCCTGGCAAGTGCAAGGGCCTGAGTTAAATCCCTGGTTCCGTAAAAACAAAAAATAAATAAAAAATGAGCTTATAATGTTATTAATGTGAATTCTTATAAATTATAAATCTTATTTAAATGTGAGATGTTTGAAAAATTGGTGATATTTATTTTTCACAACATTGATGATGTAAAATTTACTTTCTTTAGGATGAACTGTCACAGAGACTTGCTCGTCTTCGTGATCAAGTATAACTGAAAGAATTAGTGCTTCTATTTTCTTCACTTGCTGAAATATTCTTTGTGTGTATATATAAATAAGTTGAACCCCATTTACACTAAAATCTCTATATGCCAAAATGCTTAGACTCTATTTGTATATGATGCTTTGTCTTGCTGTAATTTCTAACACTTTTTTTTTTCCAGGGAGTTTCCACATGGGAAGTTTTTACATTTTACAGTTCTGTATATTATGTGTAAAAGTGTGAGTGGCATATTTTTGTAGATAACTTTGGCAAAACTAGCATTACTTTATTGTACATTGAACACCTTCCTCAAATATTAGACCAAACATGTAGCACCACGTACTTCTAGAGAAAGTAGTTTTTACAGAATAAAGTATAGAATAAAGGTTTTGGACTTTTCTTAATTCAGTCATTTTTAATCTTTGTAGTTGACAAGTACTTGATAAACATAAAAGCAGAGAAAAATGTGTTTATTTAATATGTTTTAGTATGTTTACATAGCCAGATAACCTCATTTAGTGTCATACTATTTCTGTTTTGTTTTTGTATTCAAACAGCACAGTTGACCTTTAATATGTTCTTCAACTCTTAAACATTAATTTTTAACCCCCTAATTTAATTACTATTTGAATTTATTAAAATTATAAAAAATGTTTCACTGATAATTTTCATATCTAAGTAGAAAATTTAGTAATATTAAATCAAGAAATTAGGATTTGCCATTTGGGATGCTGAAGCAGGAGGATCATTGCAAGTTTGAGCCTAGCCTGGGCTGCAAAGTGATCGCAAGGCTGGCCTGAACTGCATTGTCAGACCCTGTCTCAAAAACAAAAAAGAAAAAGAAATTAAGGTTCGCTCATTTCTTAACTTTTAGTTTGGTAAATATTATTAAGAATCTAACAAGTCATTTGTGGGGAAATGTTTGCATCTTGAGATCATAATGTTAAGTGAAATATATTAAACATACAAACTTAAATATCAATGGTTTCTGTTATATAAGAAAACCAAAATATAAAGGATAATAGAAAATAGGAAGGCAGATCTTTTGCAAAATAAAAAGGGACAAAGAGGTAGCAGGGTGGGTGATGAAAAAAGCATTATGTGTTCTGTATATGTGCCAGCTCCTCACTAGCACTGTAATCGTGTTTTACAAACAAGTACTAATAAAACAAGAATAAAAAACATAATCTGACTTTTCATACTTTCGAATGCAATTCTGAAGCATACTTTTAACAATTTTCCTGTGTATGCTTATTTCTTGTTAATGTATTTTAAAAAGAGACTAATTTGCATGATATTAATATCATTTACATGTTTCCATATGATTGTTTATTAATTGCTCTTCCACAGTTTTGGCATGTGTTTTTATGTCAACTACCAAAATAACTAAATCTGAAAACAAAAAGAACCAAGCCAAGTTATAACTTGTGTTAGTTCCTGGTTAAACCTGTTCATTGTTTTCTTTTAATGCAACCCTTTTACTAAGTGGAAAAAATAAAGTGGAAACAAATAAGTTGATACGGTTTCTTCAGTCATGCAAATAACTTGTAACCCAGTGAAAGAGAACACAACATAAGGTGTTGGGTTGGGGAACACCAGTCATTAGATTCTGTTTAAACTTTGGTAGGCCACAATCCTTGTATGAAACAATTTGATGACCAGATGTACTGTCTGTCATCTCCCTAGGAATACGATTTTTTTTTATCTACTTGAAATGAACAAATTAGCACAGGCCTGCAGATTTCTGATACAGCCTTCTCAATGTGGAAGAATGACCAGCTTATACTGCTAATCTCATATACTACTAATCTAGGTTAAATAAGTGGCATGGTTTTTCTTTCTTTGTGGAAAAAGCTCCAGTATTTATTGAAGTTCTATTGAAGAGCAGATCTGTTTAGAAGATCCTTTATACTTATGTGGTATTTCCTACAATGTGTGGGTGAAAATTATGATTCAGTATTTAATGAAATGAGAAATTACTCTTCTGCTAAGTTTTTTGTTGTTGTTGTGGAACTGGGGATTGAACTCAGGCCCTTGCGCTTGCCAGGGAAGCACTTATTCCCATGAACCATCTCCCTGGCCCCCTTCGGCTAAGTTTGGATTAAAACTTTCTAAATTTCTTGGAACTTGACTATATGATTATGACTTTAATGTGGGAATATTTTATTTTGTTTATAATTGATGCTTAGTTCTTTCTACTGAAATGGTAAGTTTGTTGTTAATGGAACATCTTTGGGAAGCACAGAAGAGATTATTAACAGATTGAAATATTTATGAAATAGTCTGTTTTCCATTTCTTTTGGAATCACAAATGACCTAGAATAGCAAAGGCAATCTTGACCAATAAAGACAAGGCAGGAGGCATCACAATTCCTGACTTGAAATTATACTACAAAGCCACTGTGATAAAATCAACATAGTATTGGCAACGAAATATACCTGATGATCATTGGGATAGATTAGAAGATGCAGAGGCATGTACGAACACACTTAGCCATCTGCTTTTTGACAAAGAAGCCAATCATACTTACTGGAAGAAAGATAGCCTCTTTAACAAATGGTGCTGGCAAACTTGGCTTTCTACATGCCGAAAACCAAAACTTGACCCAGGTCTATCACCATGCACTAAGTTAAAGTCAAAATGGATTAAAGATCTAAACATTAAAACAGAAACACTCAATCTCCTGGAAGAGAAAGTAGGAGGAACTCTTGAAGAAATAGGGGTAGGTACAGAGTTAATGAACAAACATATATTTGCACGGGAAACACTTGAAAGAAGCAACAACTGGGATCAACTCTTCTTGAGGAGCTTCTTCACATCAAAAGAAATTGTCAATAGAGTGAAAAGACAACCCATAAATTTTGAAAAAAATCCTAACAAGCAATCAGACAGAGGTCTGCAGTCTAGAATATATAAAGAACCAAGATATAACTGGGCCCTGAAATTTAAAGGCCCAATTCAGAAATGCGCATCTGCGATGAATACACACTTCTCAGAGGACAAAACTAAAGAAGCAAATAAATATATGAAAAAATGCTCCACATCAATAGCCATCCTTGAAATTCAAATAAAAAGAATGTCTATCATAAGGAAGTCAACCAATAACAAATGTTGGAGAGGTTGTGGGGAAAATGGAACACTTCTCCACTGCTTGTGGGAATGTAGACTAGTACAACCATTGTGGACATCAGTGTGGAGACTCCTCAAATGAGTCAGACTGGAAATCCCATTCATGCTGGCTATCCCCCTTACTGGGAATTTTCCCAGAGGAACTGAAAACATTATATCATAGTGATATATGTGTACCTATGTTTATAGCCGCACAATTTGTGATAGCCAAATCTGGGAAGCAACCAAGATGTCCTTCACCAGAGAAATGGATGGAAAAATGAAGTATTTTTATACAATGGAGTATTACTCAGTATAAAGAAGGATAAACTTGAAGCCTTCATATTTAAGTGGATGCCATAAGTGACATAAACCAGACATACATTTGTAATTATCATAGAGTCTCCCTAGTATAAGACCTCAAAAGAAGAATTACAAATAGAAGTGTATGACACAATTAACAGGAAGAGAAATACTTGAAGACTGGACAATGAAGAGAGAGCAAGTAGAAGAACTAGTAAACACGATAGAGGCAAAGCCATACAGTTATATGTACAAGATGGGCAAAGTAATAATCCTGAGAATCTTAAGAAGATTTTCGAATCTAGCACTTAATTGGAAGGAATCTCACCCTGACTAACTATATATGGTAATAACTATGAACTAAGCAACTGTACTGAAGATGGCAGTTTGTAATAATAGGTTCATGCTTGTAGTGCCTGTCATTCTGGTCTTCTGAATACGTGCAGCTTGTCATGACATGCTGGTTGCCGCCATGCTGTCTCTCTGTTAGATTTCTTTTGTAAAATGAGGGGGATGGTGAATGAAAGCAGGAGACAGGAAAATGAGTATTTCAGGACTGTTCTACTACAATGCTGTATATGGTTAGATTTCTAAACTTATGTGTAAACACATAATTGTTTATTCCTACATTTAAAATATATATTTAAATTTTTTATGTTATATTTTGTAGGGACTTAGAGTGTAACATATCAATACTTGATGAAAAATATCTGTTCCATGTTAAGCCAAAGATATTTGATATTCATACAGATGGTAAGGTTAAGCTCAACAGCCTAGGTTGTACGGTAATAACAATGAGCCTTTCTTCTAGAGTGTTAACAACCTACATTTGCAGACCAAAAATTAGAGAAAAAGGAGGGCCACAAGGACAGAGAATATTTTTGCCATAGCCTTTCAAGGTCAATTAAGGCTCAGGACATATGAGAACCTGTACTGTGGCATCATGCAATTCAGTTGAGTCCCAAATTTTCCAATCAAGATTATGGGGCCAAAGAGGAAAGTGATTGAGGATGTAGAGTGTGCCTAAGGAGAGTCATATGGAGAGCAAACTTCTCTCAGTCTTTCACAGAAAGCAAATTGGTCGAGCAATGACCATGACACATCCACATGGCTGACACTGACAAAGGATCTACAAAGTGCGGTACAGGATCTCAGGATAAATTCTGAGGGGATTTGACTGACCTTAATTAGATACAAAAGCTACAATCCTTGTTATGTAGGTCTTACTTTATCTTGGTCTTAACCATCCAGCAGAAAAGTATAAATAGAACTAAAGCCATATTATTATGCTGAGCTGTAAAAGACTGAAGTCAACAACTTCCAACATTGCCAGACATGCAGAAAACTGAATATTATTATGGACTATTGGGACTATTTTGGAATATTTTGCTGAAATCACACATGTATAATATTTAAATAACAAAACTAAACAGAAAAGGGGGTACAAATGAATGTCCATTTTGTGTCTGTATATTCAAAATAGTTAAGTTAGATATGCAGCTACATTCTCTTAATTCAATGAATAGAAGAAACTGCTCTTGTCTGCATCTTGTACAACAAATAACCACTAAGAAAACAATATGCAACATATTAATTATTGAATCTGTCCTACTAATTTGATTTGAAACTCTCTCATTGCTATTTGTTTTTCTTTTTTTTTTTGTCTTTAAAAATGCATGTTTTTAACCTCACTGTCTGAATATCAGACATCCTAAGCATAATATGGAGCAGGTATTTTCCATCAAGTATTGATATGTTGTTGTTTTTTTTTTTTTTAAAGAAAATGGAAGTTTAGTAAATTAACAAAAGTTTGATACACATATCCAAATATTTCAAAGAAATGCTTAGGAAAGAATTTTTACATTTGAATCTCTGCTAACATAAACACATAATAATGAACCTTATGTCTTGCTTACAGTTTTTTTT
>PVKA01024281.1:0-34414 GCA_004027165.1 Ctenomys sociabilis | reverse complement strand
ACTGACCTCCACAATGGTTGTACCAGTCTACATTCCCACCAGCAGTGGAGAAGTGTTCCCTTTTCCCCACAACCTCTCCAACATTTGTTGTTGGTTGATTTCCTTATGATAGCCATTCTTTCTGGAGTGAGATGATATCTCAGTGTTGTTTTTATTTGCATTTCACGAATGGCTAGCGATGTGGAACATTTTTTCATATATTTATTTGCTTCTTTAATTTCTTCCTCTGAGAAAGTGTGAATTCATCTCAGATGCCCATTTCTGAATTGGGTCTTTAAATTTGAGGGCCCTGTTATATCTTAGTTCTTTATATATTCTAGACAGTAGACCTCTGTCTGATTGCTTATTAGTTAGGGTTTTTTCAAAATTTGTGAGTTGTCTTTTCACTCTGTTGACAATTTCTTTTGACATGCAGAAGCTCCTTAAGAAGAGTTGATCCCAGTTGTTGATTCTTTCAAGTGCTTCCCGTGCAAATATATGTTTGTTCATGAACTGTTTACCTACCCCTATGTCTTCAGGAGTTCCTCCTACTTTCTCTTCCAGGAGATTGAGTGTTTCTGTTTTAATGTTTAGATCTTTAATCCATTTTGACTTTAACTTAGTGCATGGTGATAGAGCTGGGTCAAGTTTTAGTTTTTGGCATGTAGAAAGCCATGTTTTCCAGCACCATTTGTTAAAGAGGCTATCTTTCTTCCAGTGAGCTTGTTTAGCCCCTTTGTCAAAGATCAGATGGCTGAATGTGATTGTAGATGCCTCTGCATCTTCTTATCTATTCCACTGACCCTCAGGTCTATTTTTTGCCAATACCAAACACACATATGTAAATATCATATAGTCTCCCTAGTATAAAAAATGAAAAGCAGAAATACAAATGGAAACATACAACAACTAAAATCAATTGAGTCCAATAAGGTAAAGTGAATGGCATATGCTGCAGGATACTAATCAACTTTTCTTCTGGATGGTTAACAACCTAAGTTCACAGATCAAAGTTGGAGGAATAGAAGAGCCACAAGGCCAGCCAACATTTTGGCCCTAGCCTTTCAAGGTCAGTGAAGACTCAGGACATAGGAGAACCTGTACTGCAACATCATGAAACTCAGTTGAGCTCCAAATTTTCTGAACAAGGAGATTATGGAGCCACAGAGGAAAGAGACTGAAGTTCTAAAGTGTGCCTGGGGAGAGTCACATGGAGAGAAAACTTTCTCTCAGGCTCTCACAGAGAGCAAACTGGTCAAGTATTGCCGTGACTCATCCACATAGATGACACAGACAAAGGATCTACAGAATAAGGTATAGGATTACAAGATAAACCCCGAGGGGACTTCACTGACCTCATAAGAAACATAAAGTACATGTGTTGGTATATAAGTCTTGCTCTATCTAGGTCTTAACCATCCAGCAGAAAAGTATAAAAATGAAGTATACATCGTGGGGCCATAATATTAAGTTGAGCTGTAAATAGCTATGGTCGACAACTTCTTCAGATAACTCACCATTGTTGTGAAATGCTGGACTATGTTGGACTGTGTTGTCGAGTTCAAGCACCTAAGTTAGTTGAATGTCAATGGAGTGCCCACTTTTGAGAGGTGTAGACAAAGTAAGGGGTGTAGAAAGAAAAAATCATGATGTGTGTGTATAGACAGTACAGTTGGGATAGATAATGCTATGCTTCTATTCTATGAGAGGCAAGATTTGCACTAATAGTGGTTGGACAGGATATTATGTCAGCTTCTAGCACTATGGACAACCACTAGGAAAATAACAAGGTAGAAAGTATTAATTATTGAATCTTTGATGTAATTCAGGTATAAAAAAAAGATATGCAAAGAGCTACACTCTCTTTATTTACTGATAAGAGACATACGGTGTGATAATGTCTGTAAATATAATATCATGTATGTACCTTCTATGATACCAAAACATTATGAAAACAGTTTGCAGTGTATTAATTTATCAAATCCATCTTGTCAAGGTATCTTAAAACTATCTCATTGATATTTGTACTTCAATAAAATAAAAATTAAAAAAAATTGGACTTTAGCTTGTATTTTCTTAAATTATTGCTCTTAAGGGCAATCTGATATTAGGCATCAAAATAGGCTAACTGGTTGTAGTCTGAAGTTAAAAAGACAAAGTAAATAAATTTAAATTTTAAACTTTTGCTTTAATTAAAATAAACTGTATAGATACATATTTGAATGGGACACTAATAGTTTAAGAGAATCAGAAGATCAAAAAAGCAAATAAGAACAAATATCATACAAATGATACTTTTGGAAAGACAACACAGCCAAGAAAGCTGGTAGCAAGTTACCTGAGTATTAGGAGTAAATGGATTTATTTATTTTAAAGGTAGAAAGCAGCATTGTTGTATTTTAACTTAGCTATTTTAAGAACATATATATCTCACTTGCTACCAACACAAATTCATACTGTGAATAATGGAAATCACTGTATTGGGTTAAACGGTGTGTTGACTGCTGTTTTTAGGCTGTAACATACATTTCATGTTGGCACCAAAGAGCAGTGAATGATGCATTTTATTAAAATTGAGGCTTGTGGATCTAATCAAAGGTCATTGGCTGGCTCTCACTTTCTAGTTTCAGATTTGTCTATGCTTGATCAGGAGGCAGCAATGAAATTATTATGACAAAGACTTTGTACTAGCCTGTATCTGTCTGTTGAAACTTAAAAGTCCTTGGAACTGTGATGCTGACAGCATGTGAACATTGTAAGAAAGTGTAAGCTGTGTAATGTCTCATAGAAACTTCCACATATCATCCTCCTTTCGTGTCATTTGAGAGAGCTTCAGATACTATTAAGGTACTTGTGGAAAGGTGTTTTATTGATTAAAGGAGATTTTTTTCCCCTAGCAAATATGTGCTGAGACTGTCTTCCTATTACTCTTTCTGCTCAGCCCCTGCTTTATACAGCATGTTCATTAACATGTAGATATGCAGTGATTGAAGTCAGACTGCTTTTTAGAGTGGAGTTGTCTTGATATAATGAGCTCCTCTTTAATGTTCAAAAAATTGTTGTTACTTTCTAAAAGAGGTTGTTTGTGAATTTCATTAAATTTAATCTCTTCAAACAATTTCAGCATTGTTCATTTTACCACAATTAAAATGCTTTCTGATGCTAAAAAATCACTTTTTACAGATGTATCACAAATGTAAGCACTGTGAGAAGGGCTTTGTTTTACACTTTGCAAGAAAAAGCTGCTATTTAGCTGAGAATTCTCATTTTTTAAATTGGTGCTCCATATGGAGAAATGAGAAGAAGGTATACCTACTATTTTGCTAAACAGGCTAGTTTGCTGGTAAGTATTAGGGTTTTCAACTACTTCATTTGGACTAAAGCATAGGTCTAATCATAGCTGAAAAATAAGGATCCTAACTTTGTCCTCTCAACTTACTAGCAAATAGTGCTTTTTGCTTAACAATGTTGGAAGTCTTGAGAAAGAACAGATACAGTAAAGTTGATTTCTTCTTTGGACAAAGGTTTTCAAAAAGATGTGTGAGAAATCTGACTATATTCCTAGCTGCAGAGCACTAGATTGTAGTTCATATTGAATAGTTTCATTTTTGTAAATTATCTCTTCTGCTTAGATTATGGTCAGTAGGACTTCAAAGGTGTGAGAGCAGTCCCTGGCATCTGCTGAAGACCTCGCAGAGAAAGCCATAGGGTGTCTTTCTAGGCAGCATTTAGCTGATGGAAGAATTTTAAATTTCAGGTAGTAATAGAAAGTTTTCCAGGTGAATTCCAAGATGGATAATTTGTGAAGGCAAGGGTTTGGAGAGTTCAGAATAAATTATTTGAAATCTTGTATTTTTGTCACAAATCTGAGTCCTACTATGATTACCACTTAGGCAAATGTTCTTCCAGGATGCTTTGTTTCTGTATTGTTTCTAGAGGCCATTTTCTTGATGTTGAAACATCTAGTTAGGTCAGAAGTGTGTTCACAGGTTCTTGATAGAAAAACTATGTAGGAAAAGTTACATTTCTTTTTATATATGTCTTCTTTATCTTGGTCTTAACCATCTAGCAGAAAGGTGTAGAAACGAGGTATGAAAAGTAAAGCCATATTAATATGCTAAGCTGTGGAAGGCTCAAATCACCAGATTCGTACATTGCCAGTCCTGCGGATAACCCACTACTATTATGGACTACTGGACTATATTGGAATATTTTGCTGAAATCATGCACCTACAATATTTGGATGGCAATGAAATACCCATCTCTGACAAAATTAAACAAAAAAAGAGGATATAAATAAAGGACAATTTTGTATTGGATATACGAAACAGGATAGATATATATCTACTTTCTCTTAATTCAGTAAGAAGAAAGATTTGAACTAATAATGTTTGGACAGGATAGCACGTCTGCATCTTGTGCTATGAATGACTACTCCAAAGAAAACAATATGCAGTGTATTAATTGTAACTCTCCTACCAACTTGTTTTGAAGCTGTCTCATTGCAATTTTTTCCTCAATAAAATTAATAATAAAAAAAGGAAAACTATGTAGGAAAAATACTTTGGATAATGCCTAATTTTTGAAATTGTGCTTTGACCTCTCATAAAGACAGGCAGCTTTTGAAACTCTAACTGGGGTCTTTAGTTGACTGAGATAACTGTAGTCCTATATTGGCCTTTCTAAGTTTTTTTTTTTATTGGCCAATTATGTTTTATTTGATGTAAATCATGTGTGGCATAAGTAGTTTGATAGTTTCCAAAGAAAATGAATGCAAAGTATCACAAAGAAATTTTCTTAGGTGATTGGGACTGGAGCTCACAAGAGACCATTTACAGTAGTAGCAGAAGAAAATGTTTCTGCTCAGGGGTGCAAAAGATTTGTGGAGCACACTAGTGAGAGATAGGGGGCATGCAGGTGCAGCCTCACAAAGGCCCACTAGGGAAAGCAAGACATACCCACTATCCGTGAAAGCGGTGTTTATGTGCCGGACATGCAGTTGTCATGTGTGAAAACTGTCATGGGTGCAATAGTTGAAACAAAGTTTATTTCTGTGGCAGATTTTTGTTTGAGTTTCACTGTCCCTTTCTAAGTTTTTTTCTTTTTCTTTTTTTTTTTTTTTGCCTTTTTGAGACAGGGTCTCACTATGCAGTTCAGGCTGGCCTTAAGCTCGTTTTGTAGCTCAGGCTGGTCTCGAACTCACAACAATCCTCCTGCCTCAGCCTCCCGAGTGCTGGGATTACAGGCGTGCGCCACCACGCCTGGCTTCCCTTTCTAAGTTATTATGAGGTAGTTCTATAACAAAAGGCTTTACTGCAGAAGAGGGCCTAAGAAGGTGAGGAAGGAGACTAACAGGAGGGGGTAAGAGACAGTGGTAGGGGTGATGGGCACCACCAAGGCACGTGGCACGGATGTGTGGAAAAGTCACAATGGAATCCACAAATTTGCATAATGAATATGTGCTAATATTTATAAGAAACAAACAAGAACCAAAAGAGTTATCATCTTTATTACCCAATATATAAGGTGATACTTCGATCTGAAAAAGGAACAATTCCTATGCTACATAAGGTAGGAAATATTGCCATGGTCATGTTAGAGTTAATAATAATGATTATAATCTTGTTGATATCATTTATAGTCAATAAATGATAATAATGATATTTGCCTCTTTTTTTTCAGGCAGGGTTTCACTAAGTAGTACAAGCTAACCCCGAGTTTGCTCATGTAGCCCATGCTGGCCTTGAACTTGTGGTGATCCTCCTGCCTCAGGTCTCCTGAGTGTTGGGATTGTAATTGTGCACCACCATGCCTGCCTAATAATGCTATTTGAAATATTATAGTTTATGATATAAAAGCAACATTTTCATGTGAGAAATAAGCACATTTGAAATAGATACCTATGCAAATTATATATAAATAAAGAGTAATTACAGAATGGTAAATGGGTCATTGATTTAATGTTTAGATTAACTCACATGTAGAGACTGCCAGATTTTTGATAACTAAATTGGAAAATGCTTTACAAAAGAAAAGAAGGTTGGTAAGATGGGACTAGGTAGGGAGAATATTACCAGGGAAGTATTCAAGTAGAAATTCAGATGTAGGAATGTCTTTAGGTACATTTAATGGGTAATAGGCTGGCGAGATAGCTCAGTGGTCTAAAGCTCCTGCTCAGGCAAGCTTAGACAAAGTGCAGGGACTGTGGTTTGATCCCTCAGGCCCACTCCCAAGGTGGGCTACGCCAGCCACACACACACACACACACACACACACACACACACACACACACACACACAAGATAAAAAAACAATCTTGGGAATAAATTTTTCAGGAGGGAATTTAGGATGTTAAATAGGGAGAAAGAGATAGGGATAAATTGGAGAAGGGCAAGGTCTTAAGAAATTTGGCATATGTGAAACATACCCCATACAGAAAACTAGCCTTGCTTTTTAATCTTTATACATACATAAGCACACGTACATGGACTTTAATTATACTCAGGACACTGACATCTTTGATAATATTTTCCACTTTGTAGGAGAAGTTGGAGTGGAGAGATGAAATTTTATAAAAAATAGTTTTATTTAATAGTTGTGAATAGAGTATTTGAAGCAAAAGAAAAACAATTGCATTTTGAGATTATCATCAGTAGTTCTGGAAATATGATGCATGAAAGACATTTAACTGACATTAAGTAAGAAAAATTATTTAAGACAATCAATATGATTTATAACAATAGTGAAAAGTCAGAGAATGAAGTTAGAAATATGTATGTGAAGTTATCTAACTTGATCTCAGAAGTACTGTTAGCTGAGACCTCTGGATTGTTACATTAGTGGCCTACAGAATAAAATTTATGTACATTTTATATTTCGTGAACTAAATTCTCATGGTTTTAATTTAAAATAGTTGAAAAATGGTAATTTTTAAATATTAGCATAATTTGAATAAAAGTACAATTATGATCAGGGTAAAATGTTATTTGTTGAAAGCAAAGACATTATGTAGCTTGATAATGGACCTTTCATCAATGTGCAATAAAAATATTTTAATTAACATGTAAAATGTTGCAGAGATTTGTTATAGGTTAAAAGTTATGTTTTTCTGGTCACTTCTATGTGTGCTCATATAGTTATATTTGATTTAGAATTATAAATGTTGCCTTTCAATTGTATTTGAACATTTTACCCAAAAGATGTAGTGGGATACTTTTAGTTGGAGAAACTGTGAAAATTGTGATATTTTCTAAGATAAAAATGATATTAATATACAGGTAGTTTGAAGAACATATCTGTTTACTATAGTTTTCAGCCATATGTCTATTTATTTCAATCAGATTTAATTGATAATCAGAGAATGTTGTTGATTTGGGGATATGCAATGTCAATTCTTTTGACTGGTTTTATTTCTTGTTTTTGGGTTATAGATGTAATGAATTTTTGATAATTGTAACTAAGTAATTTCTGGCTATTTGTACCTATTATACAAGGATCAATTTCTAGTGATTAAATATTCATTTATTTATTTATGTATGTATTAATTGAATGATCTTTTATTACATGCTTACCATAGAAGAACAATCGATTAAATTAATAAGTATAATATTTTCCTAAGTCCTTTTTTTGAATCAAACATAAAGCTTTTTGCCTTCTCTTTTACATAAAAATCCCAGAAGTGATTTGTCAAGTTTTCTAACCAGAATATCAAGGTCAGAATCTTGAAAAGTATTTACATTAAAAATTCTTATCTTGATATAGAATTATGAAAACATACTATTATATTAGTGATGAATATGAACTTACACATAATTTTACCTAATTTTTCAGTGACATATGGTAAGAAACATTAGTGCTTATTGATATTTTCATCATATCTCTACTTCCTAAAGTGACTTAATTTTCTGGTAGAGGAAATACTTTGGTAAAAATTTTGTGTTTAAGACTTTGTATGTAATAAAAGTGATAAAATGTTTTATTTAAGAAACACTCAAATGCTTAAATAACTCATCATACCTGAACAAAAATAATTCAAAAAAGAAATAATTATAGTTATCTTGACAGCTAATTAGTGATAATTTATAGTCAATAAATTCATGCACTGAAAAATTTAACAAGTTTTCATAGCACTGTCAAGTTTTAATGTAAAAATTAAAGGAATACTATCCTTTTCAGTTTGTTGAGCTTTATTGTTATTGAGACCACAGATGCTATTTGTTTGTTTATGTTTATTGACTGTGAATTTTGCAAATTGTCCTGCTGGCCAGTGTGTGATAGGAGTAAGATGTTTTTGTTTCTAGATATTTCCTTGTGAATCATTAGAGATGTAATCCTGTACATCTTTTAAGCAATGATGACCTTATCTGTTGCCAAAATCAAATGACATTCAATACGGATACTATGGAGAGGGAAATCAAAATAGACATCTAATTATAATTATACCCCCCCATCATATCACTATGTGCAGAAGATCAGATTTGTAAAAGGTAATACAACTGCTCATTTTGACAGTTCAAAGTTTTTCTTTGCTCCTCCCTCCTTCTTTTCATTACATGAAGGATTTATTGGAGCAGTTCAGACTGACCTGTTTTTTTGAAAAATTTACTTTAGGTTTAATAGTTTATAAGGAAATAGTAGAAATACAAAAGAAAGTTGGTAGGTTTGTGATTCTTTACATTTTAATAAAACTTTAACATTAATGATGTATTTTAATTGTTAAGAGAATGAAGATTGTTTTAGGTAATTTTTGGAAAATCATTATAGCACTGTATAATGAGTGCTGTAATGATTAGCTTTTGACATGAAGTCAGAGACTGTCTTCTTAACTGTTCTGATCCAGCAGCTCTGAGCCTGGCACATGGTATTCATATTTATCAAAAGTGCAAAGGAAAAAAAAGATGGAAAGGAAGAAAAAAGGATGAAAAAACTTAAGTTGATTGGCCACGGATAAATTCCATGTTATTTTCTTGTGATAGGAGTATATTCTTTGAGCATGACTTTGAAACTTTGAAAACCCTGTTACTGAAAAGTTTTAAGCACTTTTATTTGCTTTTAGTTAGCATGGCTTGACATTTTCTTTTTCTTTTTTTTTTTTTTTTTTTTTTTTTTTTTTTTTTTTTTTTTGGCAGAACCAGGGATTGAACTCAGGCCCTTGCGCTTGCCAGGGAAGCACTTATTCCACTGAGCCATCTCACCAGCCCCCTATGGCTTGACATTTTTCTCTTCAGTTTTGTTGACTAGTGTTGGAAAATAGTGAGACTAGAGTTTCATCCAACATTTCAAGGAAAGCTTTGATGATGACAATGATCATTTTAAATAATCAAAGCCGTTTACTTAGTCTATTGACTGGGAGGAGTTTTATTATTTATCTTTTAGGTTAGATTCTTGATAAAATGATGTTAGAGTTTAGGACTGACAAAGAAGCTTAATAATGAAGTATGTAAGTCAGTAAAGAAATTCATCTATCTTGTTATTATAACTCTTTTATTTAATGTAAATTTTATCTTGACTCTGAAATTAGGAATATTTTTGTTAGATTTCAATTACTGTGCTAAAAAACTGAAGTAGTCAATTTATAAAAAGTTTTATTGGGCTGGGGAGATGGTTCAGTGGAGTAAGTGCTTTCTTGACAAGCCAAGGGCCGGAGTTCAATCCTCGGTTCTACACACACACAAAATAAAGTTTTATTATTTTTATTTAAAAAAAATATGTGTTTTATACGGGGTCTCACAGCTTAGACTTATAGTGATCCTCCAGTTTCAGCCTCCCCAGTGCTGGGATTATAGGCTTAAGCCACCATGTCCAGTTTTGGTGACTGGCTGGGCATGCCCAGGGTAGGGCTGGTGCTGCTTGTGGTGCTGGGTATGAACCTGGTTCTTGCACTTGCCAGGCAGGCACTTAGACCACTGAGCTCTCTCCCTGGCCCAAGGGAACAGTTTTGACTCATGATTTCAGAGATTACTCTCTGTGATCCTTTTCCCTGTCTCTGTGGGCCTGTGATGAGGCAGAACCCCCAGTAGGCAGCATGTAGTTGAGTGAAGTTGTTCACCTCAGGGCAGCTGAAAAGCGCACAGCAGGAAAGGAGGTTCCAGGGTCCCCTTCAAGGGCACACCCCCACTGACCACATCTTCATAGCATCAACTCAGTCTTTAAAACATAGCCTTTGGGGACAGCAAGATACAAACCATCACAGGGTCTCAGCTATGTTAAGTAGTCCGAGTGCTTGTGTCTCTTTAGAGACATGGTCTCAACAGAGAGAGATTGATGGTGGCTTATAGCCATGTGCACACTTCAGTTTTGAAATGCTGTTGTTCCAGGAGTCCCCCTTTCACAGGTAGATTAGCTAGTAGAAAAATTATCAGAAAAAGAAAATATTCTTGAGAATGCTAAACTCCTTGGCTTAAAGTTTAGGTTTAAATCCTTTTGTTGATATTTATGTTCAATAATAATTTTTACTATAAAATATAGTAACTATAATTGTATAAATATGAAATCTATATTCACATAATATTGTTTCTCTAATAAATTCATCCCTATTAGAGATTTTTATTTCCTTTAAGATAGGTATTATACATGCCATTTTTGTTTTCTTGGTTTTGCAACTGTGTCAGAGACCTGTGATATTTACCAGATCAACTTAATTAAATATAGAAAGGCTATAATTTAAATCGTTAAGATCTTGTGATGTTTAGGAATATTATATAAAGTTTTATCTGCATATACACACAGAATCCCTAATGCATCTGTTATGCTATATCCTGCAACTTTCAGGATTGCTTTGTAAGCTATATAACATCTCTCTTTCTCTCTCTATATATTTTTTTGCTTTGAGTTTCATGTTAGAGACTGGGTGTGGTAGTGCATGAGTGTAATCCCAGCATTTGGGAGGCTGAAAACAGGAGGATCACTATCAGTCCAATCTGTGTAGTGAGAACCTGTACTAAACACATTTAAAAAATGAGTTTCATGTGAATGATTTTTAAGAAGCAATAACCTCTGAGTTTTACTCTTAGGATTTTTCAAAAAGTTCTAATTTGTTTTAGGACCATATGTATTAATTTTCAGAATGGGGGCTGGGGAGATGGCTCAGTAGAAAAAGGGCTTCTGGCAAGCTCAAGGGCCTGAGTTCAACCCCCAGTTCTGAAAAAAAAAAAAAATTCAGGATTTTGGAAAAAAAATTTAGGTGTTACTTCAAAGATTTTTCTCTGTACACAATATAAAAATATTTTCAGGGCCGGCCAGATAGCTCAGCAGATTAAAGCACCTGCTTAGGCAGACACAAGGGCCAGGGGTTCGATCCCAGCATGTCATGCTGGCCCAGCCCCTGGGGTGTACCCAGGCAGTGATGGAGACTGGGCTTGGTGGTACATGCCTGTAATCCTAGTGCTTGGGAGGCTTAAAAACAGAGGGGATCACTATAAGTCTGATCTGTGTACTGAGACTCTATAGGCCTTGTACTAAATACATAAAAAAACCAATATAAACATATTTTATATTTCAACAAAATATCAAAAGTTAGGAAAGCAGGAAGTGTGTTTTACGTAGAGAGGTAATAAAATAGTATGCAACAAATTTTGGTTTAAAATTTACTAGAATAGGGAATATAGTTCTTGGCATAAGTGCCTGCCTGGTAAGCATAAGGCCCTGAGTTCAATTCCTAGTACTCAAACCCAAACAAAACAAAACAAAACATTTATTAGAACATTTATTTATCCATTTAGTTGAACCCAGGGCCCTCTCTGCACATGTTCAGCTCATGCTGTCATTGAGCTACACTCCCAGCCCTAGACTTGAATATTTATAGAAACCCTCTCAACTGGCAATCTAGGAAATGAATAACACGTATATCTGAAGAACTTTGTTTTGCTGCTCAGTTTTTCATTTTAATATTATTTTGTGTTACTGCATAGATTTGACTTTATATTAATAAGCATTATGGCATATACGCTACATAAGAGAGTGTCATACGGTATAAATCTTTTGAAGTGCATTGTAAATGACCCCTAGTTGAGTCTATTTTTTTTTCTTTTGCTTTAAACAATTTATTTAACTAAAATGGACTTACATTTGTTTCTGAAGTGACTTCCATTTATTTGGATTTATTTTTTCTCCATCATGATTTAAAGGATCTTCAAGACAATATAAATATTTTATAAATATTTGAATATTTGGGTGTACACCAGCACAATACCTCAGCAATATCTTTCAGCAAGAGAAACACAGAAGAGTAAAGACTAGATGCAATTACTAGGTGCAGTGAAAATCTGCTGCAAGTATTTCTGAAGGAAGAAGGCACCACATCCCTGTTCAACTAAGAAAACTACCCTTACAATACAGGATGATTTTATTTTTAATGTAGGACCTAGAGCACTTAAGCTGCCAATCAAGTACTGAATGGCAGAGCAACACCCCCAGTTTATGCCATGAATTCATAGGGAACAGGTTCCAACAACTCAGGCTCCTTCCCATTGGTCCTCACAAAGTGCGCTTCTCTGGGAGGGGCAGGGTGGCGCTTCAGTTGAACCCAGGTACCTTTCTCTTTGGCTTCCTTCTTTTTCTGATCACTTTCCTTGACATGTTTCAGGAAGCTGTCATGACTTTTTGAGTGTTTAATATGCTCAATACACATATTAATCCTTTTGGCAAGTATCTTGCCCTTAACTTGCTTGTTTACAGCAATGCCAACAGCATGCTGGGTAATGCTGTAGACTCCTCCCGTTTTGCCATGGTAACATTTGTGAGGCATTCCTTTTTGCACAGTACCCATTCCCTTGATGTCTACAATATCACACTTTTTGTAGATTCGCTTATATGTGGCCAAAGGAACAACCCCATGTTTTCTTTCTTTTCTTTTTTTTTTTTTTTAACCCCATGTTTTCTAAGAGGCCGGAAAACATATACCAGGTTCCCCTCCTCTTGCCCTTTGTGTTAGTCATTTTGGCAAATTACTGAAAAATGTCTATTCTGGACTATGTCTTGTTTTTTATCTAATCAGAAAATCTTTACCTTTCGTTTAGAATTTTTCTTTTCTTTTTGAAGCACAGTCTCACTATATAGCCCAGGCAGGGCTGGTACTGAGCAAAAAAGAATTGTCTCAGGGTACATACGAGATATTTAATAAGGTCAATGTATATAAGTAATAAAACTTCCTTTTTTATATCTTATTAAATTATTTAGCAAGGTCACAGAAACCCAAGTTGAACAATTGAGTAAGAAATCTTATATTTACTTTTTAATAATAAACATTTGTCTTGATAGACACACACATAGATAGGTTGAAACTGCATTACCAGTAATTGCATTGTACTTGCCACAGCACAAAAGTGCATGTAATGTTTGATACACACAGGTTTCCAACTGACTGTGTGTGTCGGGCACAGGTAGCTGAGTTAGCACTGCCTGGGGCCCTCCCCTATACAGTATTGTTATCTGCAAACCCACTCCTAGCACCATATAGATGAGTCATAAACAAAATCACTAAAACCCATAATTATGTTTAAAGATTATGGCATTGTCTAAACACTATCATGGCTGCACCTTGTACTATGAATGAGTACTACAAAGACAACAATATGCAATGTATTAATTATTGTAACTGCCCTACTAACCTCTTTTGAAACTGTCTCATTGCTACTTATTTCTCAATAAAATTTTAATATAAAAAACCAAAAACAAATACAAGAAAAAGATTATGGTATCATGGAGCCACTGTATTGCTAGTTGTCCAGAGCTGAAAGCAGCCCAGAGGCCTTACTTTGGTTAAGCATTTTTTCCTTTAAAAAGGTCTTTATTGAAGTATAAATTCCATACAATAAAATTTGTTATTAAAAATTTACTTTTTAAGTATACAGATTTAGAAAATTTTACAAATATATACATTGTGTAAGTACCACCACATTCAAAATGTGTAGTATTCTCCTATGCCTTTGGTAGTCATTCAGTCGTACTTCCTTGCTGACATATCCAATCAAATTCTTTTTTTTTTTTTTTTTTTTTTTTGGTGGAACCCTGGATTGAACTCAGACCCTTGTGCTTGTCAGGGAAGTGCTTATTCTACTGAGCCATCTCCCTGGCCCCTCAAATTCTGTCTTTGTAAACTTGTCTTCTACATCATTAATACTGATTTTTGTTATTGGTGTGATGCTTTTGAGTTTCATCAGTGGTGTAGATAACAGTCATTTCTTGATTTACTGCACAGCATTCCATTTATAAATGTATGATATTTTGTTTCTTTAAAACCACTTAATAGTTGAGTTTTTTCCAGTGTTTGGAGATCATGAATAAAGCCACTCTAGAGATTTATAAATGGGACTTTGTTTTGCCATATACATTCATTTCTTTGTGTAATTACCTAGGTATGGGATTACCATGCTGAATGATAAGTGAATATTTAGAGTTTTTAAAAAAAACTGCCAAGTAGTTTTCCAAAATGGTACACCATTTTGTATTCCCATTAATAATTTGTGTGTTCCATTGCTCTGTAATATCACCAGCATTTTTTTTTTTTTTTTGTCTTTTTGAGACAGGGTCTCACTATGCAGTTCAGGCTGGCCTTAAACTCACTTTGTAGCTCAGGCTGGTCTCGAACTCACAACAATCCTTCTGCCTCAGCCTCCCGAGTGCTGGGATTACAGGCCTGCGCCACCACGCCCGGCTATTTTTATGTTAATCTTTTTTTTTTTTTTTTTTTTTTTTGTCTTTTTGAGACAGGGTCTCACTATGCAGTTCAGGCTGGCCTTAAGCTCACTTTGTAGCTCAGGCTGGTCTCGAACTCACAACAATCCTCCTGCCTCAGCCTCCCGAGTGCTGGGATTACAGGCATGCGCCACCACGCCCGGCTATCACCAGCATTTGTTGTCAGTTTTATTTTTTTAAATTTAGTGGTTCTGAAACACTTACACTTGTATCTCATTTGCCTAATGAGTGAGAAGTTTTTTGTGTGCTTATTTGCATGGGCTCATCTTTATCTCTTTGGGTCAGTCTTTAAATTTTTTAAAATTAAATTGGGGGTGTTTTATAGATTCTGTATATGTCTTTTATCTGTTGTATATTATGAAGCTATTTCTGCCAGAATGGGCTTGTTTTTCATTTTCTTTTTTGAAATATGTATGCATTGTAAGATGTCTGAATCTAAATGACATATACATTGCCTTTCTTATTTGTTTGTGGTGAGAGCACTTAAAAGCTACTCTTTTTGCAATTTTCAAATATGCATATCATACATTGTTTTAAAGTGTAGTTCACCACGTTCTATAATAGATCTTTTAAATTTACCACTGGCACCTTGAAATTTTATATCCTTTCACCAAGAGGATGTACCCTTTTATATCTTCTTTCCAAGTCATTATAGCCCTTCATTTTAACAGTGTCTTTCAAATAGTAGAAATCTTTCATGTTGATTAGGTCCAGTTTTTCATTTATTTCTTTTATGGTGTATACTTTAGCGAATTCCCCCACAGCTAGGAAGAGGTTTTGGTAAATTTTTTTTCCTATAAGATTTAGATAGTGTTTTTGAATTTGTGATGGATTTTGGCTGCATTTTTATGGGTATGATGATGTGAGTTATTGGTCAATGTTCTGTTTTTTCCAAATTTGATACTAGGAGGTGAACTCAGGGCCCCATGTTTGCCAGGCAGGTGCTGTGCCACTGAGCTACAGCCTAGGCCTTTTATTATTTATTTATTTATTTATTTGCATAAGGAGCTTCAGTTGTTCACAACTATCTTTTGTAAAAACTAAAAATAGAGAAACTGGATTAAGGATCTAAACATTAAAACAGAAATACTAAATCTCCTGGAAGAGAAAGTAGGAAGAATTCTTGAAGACATAGGGGAAGGCATAAGTTCAAGAACAAAAAGGAAATAGCATGGTAATACTTAAAGAATGAACAACTGTGACCTCTTACTGAGAAGTTTTTGCATGTCAAAAGAAATTATCAACAAAGTGAAAAGAAAACTGACACACTTGGAAAAAATCTTGACTAATAAGTACTCAGACAGAGGTGTGCTCTCTAGAATTTATAAAGAACTAGAAAATATTAGGGCCCCGAATTTTAAATACCCAATCCAGAAATGGGCATTCGAGATGAACACAAACTTCTCAGTGGAGGAAATTAAAGAAGCGAGTAAATATATGAAAAAATGCTTCACATCACTAGCCATCCATGAAATGCAAATTGAAACAACACTGAGATACCATCTCACCCAAGAAAGAATGGCTATCATAAAAAAATCAACTAAGAACAAATGTTGGAGAGGATCTGGGGAAAAAGGAACGCTTCTCCACTGCTGGTGGGTATGTAGACTGGCCCGACCATTATAGAAATCAGTGTGGAGACTCCTTTAAGAACTAAGACTGGAAATCCCATTCAAGCCAGCTGTCTCCCTACTGGGAGTTTTCCCAGATGAACTGAAAATGTCATATCATAGTGATATATGTGTACCTATGTTCACAGCAGCACAATTTGTGAAAGCTAAATCTTGGAAACAACCAAGATGCCTGTCACCTGAGGAATAGAGAAAAAAGATGTGGTATTTTTATTAAAAAAAATAAATAAAAAAATAAAAATAGAGAAACTTTTCAGCTAACGTTTCCCTTTTAATTAACATAGCATTATTTATACCTTTGGTACTTTCAAATTTCCATCTATTATGTTTTATTCTTATATGGAGAAACTTCCTTTATGTGGTTTGATGCAGAAGAATTTGCTCAATACTTTTATTTATTTGAAAAACATCTTTATTTTGCTTTCATGTTAGAAAAATAGTTTTGCTAGTTTTAGGATCCTAAGGTGGTAGTTTTTGTTTCTCCAGTGTTTTGGAGATGTTATTTCGTGGTCTTTGTACTTGCATAGCTTTTAATGCAGGGTTTGCCATCATTTTCCTTTTCATTGCTTCCTGTATCTATGGATTGTCAAATGTATTAGCCTTCACTGTGGCTATTTTTAAGACAGTCTCTTTATAACTGTTTTTGAGTGTTTTGCTTATGACATACCTATGTCTTTTTATGTACTTTTTTGATATACTTAGCTTGTGCTTTTTTGAGGCTCTTGGATGAACACATTTATAGTTTTATTTAAATTTGGAAAGCTTTGGCTGTATTCTTTTTTTTTTTCTGTTTTTGTTTTCTTTTTAGCTTTGAATATATATTTACTCACTTTTTCTTTTGTTCTGGGACTCATCTGTAGACTGCTTGATTTCAGTTAATGTCCTCACCCCCCCATGTTTCAATAATTTGTAATCCTTGAATAATTTTATTGCTAGATTTCAGGTTCTACTGCTAATCTCTTCCAATGTGTTTTAATTTCTGATATTATTTTTTTTCCATCCTCGAAATTTTATCTGTACCTTTTTTATCTTATATTTTTCTTCTTAGCATGCTTATGTTTTCTGTATGTTTGAACCTATGGAGCACGGTTTTTATTATCTTTTAGCTTTCTTCTCTGTTAATCATCTCTGGTGTTTCTTTGTTTGTATTGACTGTTTTTTTTTTTTTTTTTAACATGAGTCATATTTTTCTGCTTCTTTGTAAGCCTATGAGTTTTAGAAAAGTTGTTCACACAACATAAATTCATCTTTCTAACAATTAGAAAATTTTTGATTCCACTGTGGGGGATTGAGCCCATGGATTTAGCATTGAACTATGTCCTCAGTCCTATTTTTATTATTAAATGTGGAGTCTCAGTAAGTTACTAAGTTGTCCGGGCTGGGCTCAAACTTTCAATTCTGTGTCGGCCTCTCGGAGTGTTGGGATTATGGGCATGTGTAGCCACACCTAACTCATTTTAGCAATTTTAACATGTATCTGGAGTGGTAGCTTAGCAAGCCCAAGGTCCTGAGTTTGATCCCTGGAACAAAAAAAAAAATGTGTAATTCAATGGCCTTTGGCACATTCATAGTGTTTTACAGATATTATTATCTAGCTCTACTAACTTTTTCACCACCCCTAAAATAAGCGTGTGGATGAAGGAGTGCTGTAGGAGGGGAAGTGGGTATGAAAATGGCAAAACAAAAAAATCTTTCAAAAATATCAGCTCTGCCTGTCAGGACAAACAGTGACATCAGATGGGAGTGTCACTTGCAATTCTGGCAGCTTCCATGTGAAAGAAGTGAAAGGACACGTTATCAGTTTCCTGGTATATACACTGACCATCAAAAGGAGAGACAATATTGTAGACATTTTCACTCTGAACAAGTGCAGAATCATGAATGCCTTCTCATGTATGATAATGCTGGAATTTTTGAAAAGAAATTTGAATTTGAAAACTGGACAGAAAAGAAAAGACTCATTATCCATAGGGCTAAACTACTGTCTGTTTGGGATCTGATCTGAATGCTGTGAAATATTAGATGGGGTGGCCTTATCTATGTTTATGTAAATCCCTGTAGCAAGATTTATGAGACCTTCTTTAGTATGTGTTGTGCTGGCTCAAGGTCAGGTGTTGAGTGGAGGAGCAGAATTTACTGCAGTGTATGATTTCAGGTGAGTGACTCCAGATGGATGAAATTTGTTCTCAAAGACATGGGTGCAACTCCAAGCTGAGGCAGTGCCACCAGGCTGGCTGAAATCATTGGCAGTAGACTAGCTCTCAGAGTATTTTTGTCTCTCAAACTATGTTTAAAGAGGCTTTAATTATTGGAACGGCTCAAGAAGTCTTGCAGTGTTCAGATGAAACTACGTCTCTAGCAGAGGTACAAGGGTGGCTAACAGAATTGGTAAAGACTACCGACTGGCAGTCATCTTTAAAAAATCAATTTCTTCAGGCAAAGAGCTATGTTTAGAGGTGATGTATTACAGAGTGAAAGAGACCATTTAGGAATAGTGGGTGATAGATCTGCAAATAAGAAGCTTTTGCTAGGAAAGAAAAATGAATAGTATTTAAAAAAAATGCAGATGTACTACAAGTAAAGTTCCAATGATTAATATGTATGATAGCTAAATGATATTAAATATGAACATCAGATTACTTTGAAGTCTACTATTAATATTCAGATTTGATTTTACTAATTTTTTTGAATATCTGAACTCATTGGCCTAGTTTCTTTCATTTTAACCAACATTTGGATGACATAGACAACACATTAGTTCCTAAATTCCTATAATTGTTCTTCACCTATAATTGAAGATAAGATTTTTTAAAATGTATTTTAGGACAGGGTCTATAGGACCTACAGGGTCACACAATGCAGATCAGACTGGCAGTGATCTTCCTGTTTTCAGCCTCCCAAGTACTGGGATTACAGGCATGCGCACCGCACTCTCAGTAGCTGCTCAGTTTTCCCTGGAGGTGGGGCTGGCACAGCAGGCCAGGGATTGAACCCGGGCTGCTGCGCTCTGCCTAACAGGCACTTTAATACCCCGAGCTATGAAGATAAGATTTTAAAAGGAAAAGTTTGTATACAAACCTATTTCTAGGGTCACTCTTTGCAAAGCTCTATCTTATGTGGAAACATCTATAAAACTGATCTAATGAATTTTTGCATTTAAAGAAAAAAAGTGGACAGGAAGCAGAGGACAAGGAAATGAAAGGAAGCGTGATCAATCGTATTCTCATCCTCTATAATCAGCTGCAATAAAAGTCATGGGAAATGGTCTTCATTTAAAGAAAAAAGATGCATGCTGTTACTTCTACAAACTTGGAACTTTATTTACTTGATCTTTTCGATAATTAATTTTGGGCCAAGGAGACAGCTCAGTGGCTTACACGCTTGGCTAGCAAACACAAGGTCCTGAGTTCGATCCTCAGTACCAAGAAAAAAGAAAAATCAAGTAATTTTCGGTTTGAAATCATCTACTAAATAGTGACAGCTGTATTATGGCAATCAAATGATGATAAAGAGACCATTGGTTTGTGTGCCCTGTCATTTCCAAGCATATAATAAATTGTACTATTGATAGTTTTAAAATTGAAACTGTCAAAGATTTATGAAGCATCCTGTAACATGAATTTGCATTTTATAGCAGATTTTATTTTTTTCTGCGAATAGTTAACTTTTCTAACTAGCTATCTTTTTATGCTCTCTTTAAAACATAAATTGAATAAAAATTTAAAACTCAAACTTTCACAATACTCCATTAATTCAGCTTTTTAACAATATATAAGTGAAAGAATGAAGTCTCAATCTTAACCTATCACAAGAAGAGGCAGAAGATAATTTCAAAATATTGACAGTTTTATTTATTTATTTTTAAATTTATTTTATTGAAGAACAAATAGCAATGAGACAGTTTCAAGACAAATTAACAGGACAGATTTCATAAATTAATACATTGCAAACTGTTTTTGTAATGTTTGGTATTGTACAAGGTGCACACATGCTTACAGACATTATTATTTTTTATTTTTTTATTTTATTTTATTTTATTTTTTTGTCTTTTTGAGACAGGGTCTCACTATGCAGTTCAGGCTGGCCTTAAGCTCACTTTGTAGCTCAGGCTGGTCTCGAACTCACAACAATCCTCCTGCCTCAGCCTCCCGAGTGCTTGGATTACAGGCATGCACCACCATGCCCGGCTCTTACAGACATTATTATAGCAGATGTCTCTAATCAGTGAAATAAGAGAGTGTAGCTGTTTACTTATTTTTTATACCTGAATATATCACAAATTCAATAATTAATACTTTCTACCTTGTTATCTTCCTAGAGGTTGTCCATAGTACTAGAAGCTGACATAATATCTTGTCCAACCACTATTAGTGCAAATCTTGCTTCTCATAGAATTATGCAGAAGCACGGCATATTTATCCTAATTGTACTGTTTATACACACACATCATGATTCTTCCTTTGTATACTCCTTTTCTTTTTTGTCTAGACCTGTCAAAAATGGGCACTCCATTATCATTAAACCAATTTAGGTGCCTGAACTGAGTAACACAATCCAACACAGTCCAGCATTCCACAATAATAGTGAGTTAACTGAAGAAGTTGTTGACTATAGCCATTTACATCTCAATTTATTATTATGGCCCCACGTTATATACCACATTTTTATACTTTTCTGATGGATAGTTAAGACTGAGATAGAGTAAGACCTATATACCAAAAGATGTAGTTTTTGTTTCTGATGAGGTCAGTGAAGTCCCCTCAGGGTTTATCTTGTAATCCTGTACCGTACTCTGTAGGTCCTTTATCTGTGTCCTCCACGTGGATGAGTCACAATCAATGCTTGACCAGTTTGCTCTCTGTGAGAGCCTAAGAGAAAGTTTTCTCTCCATGTGACTCTCTCCAGGCATACTGTAGATCTTCAATCTCTTTCCTCTGTGGCTCCATAATCTCCTTGATCATAAAATTTGAGGAACAACTGAGTTTCATGTTACAGGTTGGCCTATGTCCTGAGTCTTCGCTGACCTTGAAAGGCTAGGGCCAAAATGTTGGCGGGCCTTGCCACTCTTCTATTTCTCCAGTTTTGATCTGTGAACTTAGGTTGTTAACCCTCCAAAAGAAAAGCTGATTAGCACCCTGTAGCATATGACATTCAGTTTGCCCTAACTATCTGACTGAATTCTTTTTAGTTGTTTTTGTACATTTTTATTTGTATTTCTTCTTTTGACTTCTTATACTAGGGAGACCATACAATATTTGCACGTGTGTCTGGTTTACTTCACTTACGAGTATATGTTCAAGTGGCATCCACTTCAATATAAATGGTTCAAGTTTGTCATTCTTTATAGCTGAGTAATACTCCATTATATAGAAATACACATCTTTTTCAACCATTCCTCACATGATGGGCACCTTGATTGTTTCCAAGATTTGCCTATCACAAATTGTGCTGTTAGAAACTTAGGTACACATATATCACTATGATATGATGTTTTCAGTTCCTCTGGGAAAATTCCCAGTAGGGGGATAGCCGGCTTGAATGGGATTTCCAGTCCTAGTTTTGTGAGGAGTCTCCGCACTGATCTCCACAGTGGTTGTACCAGTCTACATTTCCATCAGCAGTGGGGAAGTGTTCCCTTTTCCCCACAACCTCTCCAACACTTGTTGTTGGTTGATTTCCTTATGATAGCCATTCTTTCTGGAGTGAGATGGTATCTCAGTGTTATTTTTATTTGCATCATGGATGATTAGTGATGTGGAGCATTTTTTCATATATTTATTCGCTTTTTTAATTTCTTCCTCTGAGAAGTATTCATCTCAGATGCCCATTTCTGAATTGGGTCTTTAAATTTGAGGACCCTGTTACATCTTAGTTCTTTATCAATTCTAGAGAGCAGACCTTTGTGTGAGTGCTTATTAGTTAGGATTTTTTTGAAAATTTGTGTGTTGTTTTTTCACTTTGTTGACTATTTCTTTTGATGTGGAGAAACTCCTCAAGAAGAGTTGATCCCAGTTGTTGATTCTTTCAAGTGTTTCCCATGTGAATATATGTTTGTTTATGAACTGTTTACCTACCCCTATGTCTTCAAGAGTTCCTTCTACTTTCTCTGCCAGAAGATTGAGTGTTTCTGTTTTAATTTTAGATCTTTAATCCATTTTGACTTTAACTTAGTGCGTGGTGATAGAGCTGGGTCAAGTTTTAGTTTTCAGCATGTAGAAAGCCATGTTTTCCAGCACCATTTGTTAAAGAGGCTATCTTTCTTCCAGTGAACTTGTTTAGCCCCTTTGTTGAAGATCAGATGGCTGAGTGTGATTG
This sequence comes from Ctenomys sociabilis, assembly GCA_004027165.1. Taxonomy (NCBI): domain Eukaryota; kingdom Metazoa; phylum Chordata; class Mammalia; order Rodentia; family Ctenomyidae; genus Ctenomys; species Ctenomys sociabilis. The sequence continues at coordinate 11,796 of PVKA01024281.1, read as the reverse complement.
TAGATGCCTCTGCATCTTCTAATCTATTCCACTGATCCTCAGGTCTATTTTGTTGCCAGTACCATGTTGATTTTATCACAGTGGCTTTGTAGTATAATTTTAAGTCAGGAATTGTGATGCCTCCTGCCTTGTCTTTATTGGTCAAGATTGCCTTTGCTATTCTAGGTCGTTCGTGGTTCCAAATAAATTTTAGGAATGATTTCTCTAGGTCTGGGAGGTATATTGGTGGCAGTTTGATAGGGATTGCATTAAATCTGTACAGCAATTTTGGGAGTATGGCCATCTTCACGATGCTGGTTCTTCCTATTCAGGAGCAGGGAATATCTTTCCATTTTCTGAAATTCTCTATGATCACTTTTCTTAGGGTATTGTAATTTTCTGTGAAAAGATCTTCCTTGGTTAAGTGAATTCCAAGGTATTTCATTTTTCCATGGTGCTATTTTAAAAGGTATTGTTTCTATTGTTTCCGTGTCAGTGTGTTTGTTATCTGTGTAGAGGAATGCTCTTGACTTTTGAGTATTGACTTTGTATCCTGCTATGCTACTGAATTTCCATATCAGTTCTAGTAGTTTCTTGGTGGAATTTTTTGGGTCTTCCAAGTAAAGTATCATGTCATCTGCAAATAGTGATACTTTAACTTCTTCTTTACCTATTCTTATTCCCTTTATTTCTCCCTCTTTTCTAATGGCTGTTGCTAAGGATTCTAAGACTATATTGAATAGGAGGGGTGACAGAGGACATCCTTGTCTTGTACCTGATTTAAGAGTAAAAGATTTCAGTTTTTCCCCGTTTAGGATTATATTAGCTTTTGGGTTGTCATAGATGGCTTTTATCAAGTTAAGGTGGATTCCATCTATTCCAATTGTCTGTAGGACTTTGAACATGAATGTGTGTTGGACTTTGTCAAAGGCTTTCTCTGCATCAATTGAGATGATCAAGTGGTTTTTAGATTTCAGTCTATTAATATAATGTATAACATTTATAGATTTTTGAATTTTGAACCATCCTTGCATACCTGGGATGAATCCTACCTGGTCATGGTGTATGATCTTCTTGATGATTTGCTGTATTCTATTTGCTAGGATTTTATTGAGTATTTTTGCATCTATGTTCATGAGGGAGATTGGCCTGTAGTTCTACTTTTTAGTTGTGTCTTTCCCTGGTTTTGGAATCAGTGTAATACTTGCCTCCAGAAATGATTTTGGGAGGACCGCTTCCTTTTCAATTTCATTGAAGAATTTGAGGAGTGTAGGGATTATATCTTCTATAAATTTCTTGTAGAATTCAGCTGTGAATCCATCAGGACCTGGACTTTTATTTGTCGGTAGGCTTTTTATTATGTTTCGTATTTCATTGGCTGGTATTGGCTTATTGAGTATTGTTATATAATATTGACAGTTTGATTTTGTTTTCATTTTGACGCAAAATATCACTATGTAGTTCAGTCTGGTCTTGAACTCATCATACAGTTGAGGCTGATAATCTCACAGCCTCAGCTTCCCAAGTGCTGGTATGACAGTTGTGTATCCACCATACCTGGCTGAAGTTTCTATTTTTATTTTCTCTTGTAATGTTCAGCTCAGATTTAAGAATCATGATAAAAATAGCTTGTAAAAGTGTTAGCAATGTGATTCTACTTTTCAGAGTGAGGAAAATACAGTAACATGACTCCTTATTACTTTTTCTTTCTAAAACATATTTATCTCTTAATTCACTGATTAGAGACATCTGTTCTAGTGTCTGTAAGTATATCACGTATGCACCTTGTACGATACCAAAACATTATGAAAAGTTTGCAACATATTAATTTATTGAATCTGTCCTGTTAATTTGTCTTGAAACTGTCTCATTGCTATTTGTTCTTCAATAAAAAATATTTATTTTATTTTTTATTTTTGAAGAGTCCAAAATAGTACTACAATAAGAAAATTACAAATGACAGAGTTTCACTGAACAAAATCATATGAACTTCACAGTATTTGTTGTATTGTTCATATTACCAGATATGTGTGCATGCAAAATTGGAAGAAGGAAGAAAAAAAGAAAGAAATATGTGAGAAATTAAGAAAAGAAAAAGTTAAATTAAAAAAAGGAGACAAAACAAATTAAGCACCAAGTGCTCCTTTCCTCAGAACAGCAGAACCCACAGGACGGGTGTACTCATATTATTTTTTTCAGAGAGAAGTTCTAGATTACCATGTTAATTCATGGTACTTTGCAAAACATAAAAACTACCCAATAAAAATGGATTTTCTGATTTATAAAACCAAACAAAAACCTCAAAGCTAAACCCCAATTCTTGCACTTTTAAAGAAGTCATGTCATTTTCAGTCCCTTTTATTTTATTTTATTAAGAAATGAATAGCAATGAGATGATTTCAAAACAGGTTAGTAGGACAGTTACAATAATTAAAAAATTGCATATGATTGTCTTCATAGTAGTTATTCATAGTACAAGAGGCAGACGTGATATCCTGTCCAAACACTATTAGTTCGGTCCATTTTAGTCACTGGCAAAAACTGAGCATTCTCTCTGTTAACTTACTATATGAATATATATCTTACTATGTATATATTATTATATATACTATGTACTATATATTATATATATAGTATTTGGTACGGGGATCTTTACACAGATTGGACTTGTAATGATTCTCTTCTTTTCAGCCTCCCCAGTGCTGGGATTACAGGCATGTGCTACCATGTCCGAACTGGGACATTGGCTCAGCATGACCTCGGGGTGGAGCCGGCGCAGCAGGTGGGACCAGGGATAGAACCCCAGTCCCTGCGCTTGCCAGGGCAGGTGCTTAGTCCACTGAGCTATTTCACTGGCCCCATATTGAATATGTGATATAAATGGAACCATGCAAACCAGTAGTATTTGTTTCATCTATTTTTAATCTTAGTATGATTTCTAAACTCACCCACATTGCAGCATGTGCCAGAACTTTATTTTCATAGTTAAATAACAGTGTATTACATAGCCATACCTCAGTTTTATTTATGTAATCTGCTGACAGAAATGGGTTATCTACCCCTTTTAGTTACTATAAACAATGGTGTTATGAGCATTTATGTGTTTTTGTTTGAATACTTATTTTTAATTCATTGGTAACATACCTAAAGGTGGCTTGTTGTAATATCACATTTAACTTTTTGAGGATGTGCCAAATAGTTTTCGAAGGAGGTGCATCTTTCACATTTCCAGCTATGCATGACCATTCCAGTTTCTATCTTAATGGGTAGTAAGAGGTATATTAAGGATTTTCACTTAAATTATCCTAAGATGTTAAGCATCTTTCAAATACTTATTGGCCATTTGTATATTTTCTTTGGAAATCCACTGTTTTAGTCTTTTGTCCACTTTAAAATTGGTTTGTTTTTTCATTGTTGAGTTGTAAGTGTTCTTTATGTATTTGTAGGTGCATACTATATGTTCGATTTGAAAATATTCTTTACATTCTGTGGGAATGTTTTTTCACTTTCAGAATAGTATCATTTGATACATCAAAATTTAAAAATTTTAAGACATGTTCCATATATACTCTTTTGTTGATTGTATTTTTATTTTATCTAAGAAACCATTGCAAATGCAAGGCAATGGCTTACTCGTATGCTTTCTTCTAGAGTTCTGTAGTTTTAATTCATGTGCTTAGTACTTTGATATATTTTTATGTCTTTTGAATACAGTGTAAAGTAAGGATCTTTTGCACATGGATGTCCAGTTTCCTTGGAAGCTTTTTGTTAGAGAGGCTACTGTTTTTTCATTGAGTATTCTGGAAATTCCTGTTAAATATCAAGTTGATCACAGTGTAGATGCCTGAGTTTATTTCTGGACTCATTTCTATTCCACTCATCTTGATGTCTGTCCTTGTACTTGTAACATCCTGTTTTGATTACTGTAACTCTGTGGTAATTTTGAAACGAGAAGTGTTAATCTTCTAGCAAAAATCATTTTCAAGATTGTTTGAGCCATTCATAGCTCTTTGAAATTTTATATTAATTTTATATCAAGTCTTTCCATTTCTTCAAAGAATCCCCATTGACTTCTATAAAAATTATTTTTAACTGATACATGAAAACATAAAAATTGTACATATTAATGGGATACCATATAATGTTTTGTTACATATGAACAGTACATAATGTTGACATCATGTGAAACATAGTTATCCCCTCAAATATTTGCCATTTCTTTATGACAAAATACTTCATAATCCTTTCCTCTACCTTTTTGAAATGCATAGCACATTGTTGTTATCTAGAGTCATTTCACCATGGCCTTTAAGTTTTGGGATTGCATTCAGTGCATAGACCATTTTGAGAAATATTGCTGTCTGAAGAATATAAAGTCTCAATTTCTCCTTCAATTCATTTAGAGCTTCTTTAATTTCTTTCAGCAGTATTTTATTAAGCTTACTGATTGGATGGTGAATGCTATGAATTTTATAGTGTTAGGTACTACATTTTATGTTATCCTTGTGAAGAAAACGGACACATTAAGTTACTTGAAATTCAATTAGTGAGTCTTCCCTTTAAGTTTTCTTTTTTGTTTCTATGTACTTAACACAGGGTCTACAAAGAGAGATGGGATTTGTAGTGATCCTCCTGGTTTCAACCTCCCAAGTGCTGGGATTATAGGCACGCGCTACCGCGCCCAGTCTCCCTTTAAGCTTTCTTAGTGAGACCATGCATACTGGGGGACCTTTTGCCTGACTTTCCTCAGTGTCTAAGTATTCTGAGGTCTTTTCACTGTGACTGGCGGCAACATGAAGTATTTTTAGCTCTATGTGACATTCGTATATTTTTCAGCTCACTGTGTTTCAAACTTCGTTTTTCTAGATGAAGGTGATTTCCTTCAGCCCACATGCAGATGTTAATCCAGCCAACCACTGAGATCTCTGAGGTGCTTTCTTTGTGCAGCTGTCCTAGTTTTAGTACTTTTCCCTAACAATTCTAGGCTTCTTACTCTTTCCAGGCTTCAGTATTTGCTTTCTCCCCTCAGCTTGACTTCTGGGTTTGTTTGGGACTCATTGTCTGTCCAGTGCCCCAAGGACTCCAGGAGCAACTGTAGGCTCACAGTATTCATTTCCCCTTTTGTAGGGATTACAGTCCTACAGTATCTATGGCTCAGTTTCCCAAAACCATATTTTCTTGTATCTTACTTAAAAGTATGAAGGTAAATTCATTTCTTGTTACCTTGTGGTCGCAAATAAAAGTGAACCACTACATCCAAAAAAAGACAACTTGAATTTTCAGTATTATAAAAGGAGAATATCTTATCTATAATGTATAATGCCTTAATGAATTTAAACATCCTTTTTAAAAATAGGTTTATTTTAGAAGTTGCATAATCCTTAATGCTAGCTAATTATTGATAATGTTATGCCATTTTCAATTAAATGCTACTCTAATGACAGTAAATATCCATAATATTAAGAACTTTAAAGATTTTAATATTAGCAGCTTATAATTCTAATGGCATAGACAAAAGGTATTTCTGGCACACGGATGGGAAATGTGACTTTTAAATATCTATTCTAATTTCCTGATTTCTTTTTCTTTTTCTTTTGTGGAACTGGGCATTGAACTCAGGTACAGGCAAGCACTTAGTCTACTGAGCCATCTCCCCTGTCCCCTCCTAATTTCTAAAATAAAGATAATAAAATAGAATTGTTTTAAGTAGAAAGGGAATCTATCTATCTATCTGTCTGTCTATCTATCTATCTATCTATCTATCTATCTATCTATCTATCTATCTATCATCTATCTATCATCTCTATCTATCTGTCTGTCTGTCTGTCTGTCTGTCTGTCTGTCTGTCTGTCTGTCTATCTATCATCTATCTACCTGTCTGTTTTTCTACCTATCATCTATCTGGTGTTTAGAAAAGTACCTGGAATTTGGTGAGTGTGATTGTATGTGTGAACTATTTTTACCTTAATCACAATCATTTTTTGTATTATTATATGAAGAAACTTTGAAGGGATTATTTCATGACATTTTAGGGTATAAATATTTATGTAATTTAGTATCAGTTTATACCTGGGTGCAGTAAAGTTGAACATCTTTGAAAATTGAGCCTGCAGTTTGGGCTAGGAATATTAAGCTCAATATAGAATGCTGGTCCTGTGAAAGTTCTATGTTAGCCAGGAAACCTTTTCCTCTTAGATCTGTATTATTGTCAGCGGGACCATCAATACTGAAAACTGAAAGGAAATTAAGTTCTTATTTTTATTAGTTTAGAAACAAAAAGGCCTACATAATTGCCGTACACATTTTAAACAGAGACTCATATTGTGATATCATTAAACTCTACAATTATTTTTCAGTTAAACCTGAACAAAAAAGTGTGTTAGACATTGTTCTACATATAAATGTATTCTTGGAAAATTGCTTATTCATTTAATATTAGTTAAATTTACTTTCAAGGTTAATAAGGAGGTACAGCCCACTGAAAGAAATTCCACTTAAGATGAAGTGTATATTGCCTGGTATGTTAGGAGCTGCCCAGTCAGTATTTCTACCTAGCTAGTTTAAAGAATTTTTTTTTTTGTGGAACCAGGGATTGAACTCAGGCCCTTGCCAGGGAAGTGCTTATTCTACTGAGCTATCTCCCTGACCCCAAGGTATGTTTTTATATAGAGAGAAGAGGTGTGGGGAAGGGAGAGATAGACAGAGATATAGAGATAGAGATAGGGGTAGAGGTAGAGGTAGAGGTAGAGATAGGAGAGAGATGGAGAGTGAGATAGAGAGGGAGAGGGGGAGAAAAAGAGAGAGGGAGAGAGGGAGAGAGAGAGACAGAGAGAGAGAGAGAGAAAGAGACACACAGAGAGAGAGAGAGACAGAGAGAGACACACAGAGTTTTTTTTTTTGTACAAAGTCTCACTACGCAGTTCAGACTCATAGTGATCCTCCTGTTTTCAGCTTCCCCAGCAGCTGGGATTATAGGCTTGTGCCACTACTCCTGGACTGAGAACCATTCTTGATTTAGAAATGAGTGCTAACTATGAGTAACTTAAGTGTTGGCTGTCATTTATCAATTATTGCCTTCTAAGGCTGGGAAAGAAAACATTCCACTACATTGATCATAGTCTTCAAAATAAAACCTGTTTCTTGAACAAACTTAAATTCTAATGATGCAGAGCATTTGGTGCATCAGAAATGTTTTTAATTCATGCTATATTAGTATTGAATAATATTTCTGTTTTATCTCAGCAGAAATTAAATAGAGCTGTATAACTGATTCTGAAGTAATCTTGATTTGTCATTTCACTAATAAGTGGAGTTATTAAAAATACTTAGTCACATTATTGATTAAAGTACTTATCTTGCTAAATTCTGTAGAATAGTTTTGTTTTGGGAGGTCTTTGTGAATCAACAGTTTAAGCAATTGCTATAGAAATTGGTCATGAAATCATGATTTATACCATTATTTTTATAACTATTGCTTTGAAATAAACATGCTGCTATAGCAGAATTTTGAAATGGTTCATTTTACTCTGTGAAGTTATTATATATAAATGGCAAGAGAAGCTCTCTCAATGGTGTGCTTTTATTATTAACTTTTGTTTTTATGAAACAATGAAGACCTTGTGTTTGGGCTGGGGACACAGCTAGTGTGACCTTCCAAGTGCTCATCCCTGTTGGTGATAGTCCCTTAACGGAAGGTGATCTGCAGAATGCAGTGCACCAGCAAGATGTCAAATAACATTTGCAAAGTTAAATTGCAGAAATTTAAATATGGTTGTATCAGGTCCTAGGCAAAAGTCATAAGATGGCCTATTTAACCAAATATTATGGGAAAAGAAGATTCTAACAGATGACTGACTCATAATGCCACTTTTAGGGAGAATTGTTGTTTGGGTAGAATTTGTCTACCAGGCTCTTGCATGATGAAATAAGTAACTTCCTCAATCATAGCTCATGTTTTGCAATTGCCAAGGCATGGATTACAACCAATGTCTGGATTTCTGATATTCCTAACTATTAAATCTGTGGAAATGTAAATAATTTATCCTTTAAAACTAAAAATTTGACAACAGCAATCATGCTTCACAAAGAAACAAAAGGAATAAACAGTTTGGCTCTTTTGACTCTTAGGACATGGGAATAAATAATAGCTTTCCCTGTTAAACTTGGAGAGTAGTCTGTTTATTAAAGAATTTTATAAATTTTACAGATAAGTTTAAAGAAGCTATCCTTTGCTAGACGTTTTCAGTGTTTGCAAAATGCTTTTTATTTTTGACTATATATAAGATTCTAGTGGTGATATTTTCAGTGACTCAACGCCAGTATCTCTAAAACAAACAAACAAACAAACAAACAAACAAACACTGATGTTCTATTTTCCTTCAATATGCAGGTCAAATTCTATCATTGTGAAATTACTGTACTATGAAAAAATTCATTGACATATCTCTAATTGTAGTTTAAAGATAGTCCTTAACTGGTGAATATTCAGTTTAAAACTTTTGCAGAAATCTTTCACTCTGTAAGTAATTATAGGGTTATTGGTACTATAACTTTAACTTTCTTAATGTAAGTCCAGGATAGGTGTGTCTTAAAGTTCCAGTTGAAGATGTGATAAATGAAGGTTAGTGAATGTGTGACGTTTAACACTTGAAACTTGCTACCAGCACTAGTGAAGTCCTCCTCCTCTTCTTTCTCCTCCTCCTTCTTTTCCTCCTCCTGCTTGTCCTCTTCCTCCTTCTTCTCCTCCTCTTCCTCAAGACTATAGAGCTCCAAGTATCAGAAAGAGATACTTTGTTCTTGGATTAGTCAGATGAAACTAGTACATATTTTCTTATAGAAACTAGAGTGCTATAATTCCTTACTCAGCTGTGAGTGGACTGGCATATGATTCTAACTGCTATTGTCACCAATGTTTCTATGGGAAGGTGTATCCTAAATTTGAAGAACTTTTGCAGTTAAGTCCATTTGTGTGTTTCAAGTTTCTGATATTCTAAAGGTTATAGAAGTGCACTGCTTTATAATTTGAGGGAGTTTGGAAGTCATATATTTCAATATTGTTGTACATATAGGACAGAATTCTAAAAGAAATGTGAATCCAGTAAATTAGAAAAATAGATCTAAAACATTAAGAACGAACTGAGTATTACCTACAGCTTTATTTTCTTTAGGTCCTAAGTGTTGGTCTTTAAAGTCTTCATAGTTCTGTGAGATGAAGTTTTAAGAATACATCAATAGAGAATTTTCCAGGGCTATTTCTGCGAAATTTCTTTCTCGCCAACCAATGCTATTTGATGTGCAGATTAAAAGATCGATATGACTGTATATTTTGTTGCACTTACTTTTTCTGCTATGTTGTTCTATTAACTCCAGCTAGTATAGTGTTAAAATTTGTTATGGTGGATAAGTTATTGCCAAAAATGGATATTAGTAATTCTAAGTTGATGAATATTTAAGTTCTCAATTATATGTTTCCCTGATCTTTTATGTGGACTTCCTCCACAATTTATTATACTATATTACACTAGACAGTAAAATATACATATGTAGTATTATTTTATTGATATTTTTTATTAAAGCAAATTATCAGCTAGGCTTAGTGGCCCATGCCTGTTACCCCAGAATTCTTGGAGGCTGAGGCAGGAGGATTATAAATCGTCTAGCTTGGGCAGCTTAGCATCTTAGTGAGACCCTATCTAAAAATGAAAAATTAATGTTGGGATACAGCTTAGTGCAAAGGCTCTGTGCTTAATCTCTAGTACTGCAAATAGGACAAAACAAAAGAAAACAGACCATCAAAGTTATGTTTGGAAAAATACATTTTATTTATTTATGACTTTTTTCTTGATATCTAATTATATATATTTTCATAGCTAAGCTATTTTATAAATGACATTACTCATTTATTATCAACTGACATAGCATAATTATTCTATGGACATTTTCCTTTTAGCATTTAATATATTTTTTTGTATTTTTAAGAGAGAGGCTTACTGTATAGTAAATTCACTCTTTAGCCCAGACTGGCTTTAAACTCCAAGTGACCGCCTGCCTACCAAGTACTGGGGATTCTCTTTGTACATGTCACTTGTGCTCAAATGCCCTTCCTAAGAGACAAAATAAAAGATTAGGGATTTTGTTCTTGCATTAAAAAAATTTCATATTTTCCATGAGTATACTACTGGCATTCAAATTTTTATTACTGTACACTTCTTTAGCTTAGGATAAAATATCTGGCAACCGTTGGCTGCTACTGAGGTGTAATCAGCAGGAGTCAGTAGGCGACTCTCAGGCATGCTTTTCGCCTTTGACTTTTGAGAATTCAAAGTATAGAATATGTATTTCAAGATGTCAGAATGAAAGATTTTAAAATTTTCATCTTCTTCATTGAGATTTCTATTATTCCTCTACCTTACTTAATTTTTAAAAGAAATAAACAGATTTTCAGCCACTATAGTCACTTATGATCATGCTCAATTTCACAGGGCAAATTATGCCCCAAATATTAAAGATATATTCATTTAGTTTAAATTATGATGTTTCTACTGCAAGGTACTGATATTATATACTTTTGATTTATGTTGAACATTTTTGTGATTTTTTTGCTGAATGAATATAATCATTATGCTAAGTATTATGTTTTAAATGGATGCCAATCTGTGATTTTATGTCTAGGTATTTTTTTTTGAATGATACAGGGCATCAATATTAAATGAAATTTTAATTCAGTGATTTCATTTTCTTGAAAATATTTCTATCAGACATTCACATTATGCTGTATTATGCTGAACATGATGAAATGCTCTTCTCTGTTCCCTTGTTGTATACTTATTGCTGCAATCACCCAAACATTCAAAAGTTTAAATTGAAGTGCTCCTAGATAGAATAAACAGAATATCTCACCTGTAAGGGTGATTACGTTTTGTAAATTTGAGACTTTGTAATTCATAAGTCAGCTTTGTATGCCCCAGTGCTTGAAAGCATTTAGCATATCATGCCTCAAAAGTTACTCAGGGGGGCTGGGGAGATGGCTCAGTGGAATAAGTGCTTCCTTGTCAAGTGCAAGGGCCTGAGTTCAATCCCCGGTTCTGCAAAAAAAAGAAGATTTCCCAGTTGTTTCTTAAATTAAAGAAATACAAGGCTAGAAATAAAAAAAAATGTTTGCATGTCAAATTATCAAAGACTAAAATACTTTAAAAGTTACTCAAGATATTTTTGAACTTCGCCATTTTATCATTGAGACCAGAAAGTGAAACTGAGACTGTGCTTTATTTTGGGCTTCTGTTATGTCCAAATCTGTTTGGACACAGCAGCTTTCTTCACTTATTCTGAAATGTATGTTATTTAGAAGATCTTGAATCATGATATAGTGGACATGTTCTAAGTAGCATCCAGTAGTTGAGATTTGATTATGGAAACTGTATGACCCTAAATTGTATTATTAAATGTGCTTAAGAAGTTTTATTATTAAATAAAACTTACTTATGAGTATTGAACATTTGTTACAGAAGTGAGCAAAGTTTTTTTGTTTTAGAGCATTGCATTTAGGCCCCGGCACAGACAAAATTAAAGTCACAAGATCCAGTTATTAGTTTTGTCTCATATCTTGATTGTACAATGTATGAAGGAATTTAACAGTAAGAATAAATAGATCTTTCCTTAAGGAAAGTAGTGGTAACAGAGATTGTTTTGGGGATTGGTTGTAAAATTAATCACTTCTTTTTTAATTTGAAGAGGTAATATATGGAGAAATTTCTTCTGTTTCATTAGAATGAGAAGTCTAACATTTTTAGGTAGTAAATGTTAACACAGAATCTCTGA
>PVKA01024280.1:0-34450 GCA_004027165.1 Ctenomys sociabilis | reverse complement strand
CAAATAGTGATAATTTAACTTCTTCTTTTCCTATTCTTATTCCCTTTATTTCTCCCTCTTTTCTAATGGCTGTTGCTAAGGATTCCAACACTATATTGAATAGGAGGGGTGATAGAGGACGTCCTTGTCTTGTACCTGATTTAAGAGTAAAAGATTTCAGTTTTTCCCCATTTAGGATTATATGAGCTTTTGGGTTGTCATAGATGGCTTTTATCAAGCTAAGATAGAGTCCATCTATTCCAATTTTCTGTAGGACCTTGAACATGAACGAGTGTTGGACTTTGTCAAAGGCTTTCTCTGCATCAATTGAGATGATCATGTGGTTTTTAGATTTCACTCTATTAATATAGTGTATTACATTTATAGATTTTCAAATATTGAACCATCCTTGCATTTCTGGGATGAATCCCACCTGGTCATGGTGTATGATCTTCTTGAAGATTTGCTGTATTCTCTTTGCCAGGATTTTGTTGAGTATTTTTGCATCTATGTTCATGAGGGAGATTGGCCTGTAGTTTTCCTTTTTGGTTGTGTCTTTCCCTGGTTTTGGAATGAGTATTATACTTGCCTCCAGAAATGATTTTGGGAGGACTTTTTCCTTTTCAACTTCGTGGAAGAGTTTGTGGAGTGTGGGGATTATATCTTCTATAAATTTCTTGTAGAAGTCAGCTGTGAATCCATCAGGCCCTGGACTTTTCTTTGTTGGTAGGCTTTTTATTACGTTTCGTATTTTGTTAGCTGTTATCAGCTTATTGAGAGTTGTAATATCTTCTTGATTCAGTTTTGGTAATTTGTAACTTTCGAGGAATCTGTGCATTTCTTCTGTGTCTTCTATTCTGTGAGCATAAAGATTCTTGAAGTAACTATTGATAATCTTCTGAATTTCCACTGGGTCTGTGGTGATTTCACCCTTTTCATTCCTTATCGCTTGTACTTGAATTTTCTTTTGCCTCTTTTTGATGAGGTTGGCAAGAGGCTTATTAACTTTATTTAGTTTTTCAAAGAACCAACTTTTTGATGTGTGGATTCTCTGAACTGTTTTTTTCATCTCAATTGAGTTAATTTCTGCTCTAATCTTTATGATTTCTTCCCATCTTTGCGCTCTGGGTTTTGTTTGCTCTTCTTTTTCTAGTTGTTGGAGGTGCAACATTAAGGTGCTAATTTGTTCCCTTTCTGTTTTCCTAATGTGTGAGTTCATAGCTATTATTTTCCCTCTAAGAACTGCTTTCATCGCATCCCAAAAATTCTCGTAAGTTGTACTTGAATTTTCATTGAATTGTAGATATTGTTGAATTTCTTGTTGAATTTCTTCTTTGACCCATTGATTGCTGAATAGGGTGTTGTTTATTTTCCATGAATTTAGCGGGTTTTTCTGGTTTCTTTTGTCATTGATTTCCAATTTCATTGCATTGTGGTCAGATAGTATGCATTGGATAATTTCTATTTTCTTGCATATACTTAGGCATGACCTCTGGACTAGTATGTGGTCTATTTTGGAAAATGACCCATGTGCAGCTGAAAAAAATGTGTATTCAGCTGTGGTTGGGTGGAACACTCTGTATATGTCCACCAGGTCCATTTGTTCCAAGCTCTGGTTCAGTTCTGCTACTTCCTTGCTAATTTTTTGTGTGGTTGACCTATCTTTTTGACATAAGGGTGTGTTAAGATCTCCTGTTAAGATTGTGTTCTTAGACATTAAGGTTTTCATGTCCCTTAAGATTTGTCTTACATAGGTGGGTGTTCCTTTGTTTGGTGCATAGATATTTATGAGTGTTACTTCTTGCTCTTGAATTTTTCCCCTGACCAATACATAGTGGCCTTCTTTGTGCCATTTGATCATTCTTGGTTTGAAGTTGAGACTGTCTGAGAATAGAATTGCTACTCCTGCTTTTTTCTGAGGTGCTGGGGCATGTAGTATTGTTTTCTATCCTTTGACTTTGAGCCTATGAATGTCCTTTTGTGTTAAGTGTGTTTCTTGTATACAGCATATTGTTGGATTTTGTTTCCTAATCCACTGTGCCAGTCTATTTCTCTTAATTGGAGAATTGAGTCCATTTACATTTATGGTTATAATTGAAATGTACTGACATGTTTGTCATGATATTTAGTTGGTATTGTTTACTCTTTTGTAACCCGTGTTTAATTGACTGTCCTGTTTAGTGGGTTCCTTCCATTCTCTTGCATGGAGTTCTGGTCATTGTGGTCTCTCTCTAGAACCCCTTTCAGAAGCCTGTGAAGGGATGGCTTTGTCATCATGAAATTCTTTAGTTGTTTTTTGTCATGGAAGTGTTTCACTTCTCCATGAAACTTGAAAGAGAGTTTTGCAGGGTATAATAGTCTGGGCTGGAATTTGTTTTTGTATAGGACTTGAAGAACTCTGCTCCATGCTCTCCTTGCCTTCATGATTTGTGTAGAGAAGTCAGCTGTGATTCTGATGGGTTTTCCTTTGAATGTAAGCTCCTTCTTCTCTCTAGCAGTTTTCAGTATATTATTTTTGTGTTGGATTTCTGGGACTATTATATGTCTCAGTGTGTTTCTACTTGGGTTGAGGTTATTTGGTGTTCTGTATGCTTCGGTGTCCTGAATGTTGGATTGTTTCCTCATATTTGGGAGGTTTTCTGCAATTACTTCTTCCCAAATTCTTTTTATGTCATTTGTATTGACTCCTTCATTCTCGTTGATATCAATTATTCTGACATTGTTCATTCTGGCATCATCCTGCAGGTGATGGATTATTTTTTCCTGCATTCTCGTTGTTTTTAAGAGATCCTTTCTCACCTTTTCACTAGCTGCTCCGGCATCTTCAAGATCTGAAACTCTGTCTTCACTTTCACTCAGACGGTTTTGTAGACTCGTGATTGCTATTTTTAGTTCTTCTATATCTCTTTGACTGTGTTTCATGTGTTCTATTTCTTTTCTGTATTACTCATTCAAGGAATCCATCATATTTCTGATCTCCTCAATTCTTTTTATCCATGTCTTCTTTAGATGTAGTTATTAATTCTTTTTCTGCTGTGTTTCTTCCAAGTTGGATTTCCTCTGTATATTTCAGGACTTATTTCGGTATTTCAGATCCTATGACTTCAAAAAGTTCTTTTTTGATTTCAGAACTTATTTCTGCTTTGAGTTCCTCATGGTCTTTCTGCTGTTGTTTCTTTGCTTCAGATGCTGTTAATTCATATATATCAGTTGGAATATTGCTCTCTGCACTTGTTCTGGGCGAGCATAGTTTTTCCACCCAATGTTTCTGGAATTCATTCTTTATTTCAGATACTATGTATTCAAATATTTCTTTTTTAATTTGGGGAATTACTTCTCATTTTATTTCCTCTATAGCTTTCTGCTGTTGTTCCTTTGATGCTGTATCTGTTAGTTCCTTCGTTGCAGCTGAGCTAGTGTCCTTTGCCCTTCCTGATGGACTCGAGGTCTGGGATTGCATTTTTCCCCTTCTCTTTGTCATTTTGTATAGCACTGATCTTTGACCTTTGTTGTAGAGCTTTGGTGCAGCTATAACCTTAGCTTGTTATGAGATTCACGTGCCAGTCTATTAAGTTTGAGATTTTCCAGGTATGTCTATCCTGGGTCTAGCTGTTGTGTTCAGTTCCCTTTTTGCTGCAGCTCCTTTGGTTCCCCTCTGTTTGTTCCCGGGGTCAGCCCTCCCATGTCACAGAAGTCATTCCCCAGGTGGGCAGGCCTGGGCTTTGGTGGGTCTTCTGGGCTTACAAAGGATAGTGGATGATCTTATGCACTGAGTAGGCTGTACTGGGTCGGCCAGCCTGTGCTGGGTCTGGGTCTACAGGCTGTAACCCGAGAAGGCTGGGAAAGGTCCCTCTGGTGCAGTGGGCCTGGAGCCCTCACTCACAGGCCAGGCTGTGCTGGGTTTTGGTCTGTAGCGTGGGGCCTTGGATTGCTGAGATATATCCCTCCGGCGTGGCAGGCTTGGAGTTCTCACTCCAGGCCGACCTGCACTGGGTCTGGGGCTGTGGGGTGGGACCGGTAATCACCTGGAAATGATTCTCTGGCACAGTGTGCCTGGAGTTCTCACAGGGCCACGGGGGGTGGGGGGCAGGAAATCCCTGGGAAATGTCTCTCAGGTACGATGGGTCTGGAGTTCTACAGTCACTGACCTTTGATGCCCAGAGAATCAGGGAAATTCCCACTCAATCTGTGGGCTTTAGGTCAGGAGATCCAGGGAGGTGTTGGTGAGTGGGTCATGAGGTTTCAGTCCGGTCACTGGCTTGGAGGGTTTGGGCGCAGGGATCCACGTAGCACGCATGGGACGAAGCCAAAGGCTCTCCCTCAGACTCACCACACTCCCACTGATCTGGGAAGCCTGGAGAGTCCTGTAAATTCGCTCTCACTGGGAGAGCTTGGCACGGGACCCAGGAGGCCGCTGGAGTCAGCCACTGTCTCAGGCCAGTCTCTGGCTGGGCGGGCGTGGGCGGGATCGAGTAGACTGCTGGCGTTGGTCTTGCTGTCTTGGGAGGTCTCTGGGGCTGGGCGGGCGCGGGCGGGATGGAGGAGGATGGCGGAGTCAGTCGTGCTGTCTCTGGCTGTCTCTGGGGCTGGGCGGGTGCGGGCGGGATGGAGGAAGATCCCAATGTTCTTTAATCAGAACCTATAGTTAACATCAGTGCTCTCCAAGCCAAACTGCAGTATCTTTTGTCTTGATAAATGTTCTAAGAGTAAATAGAGTATATTCTGTTAGTGTGAAAAGCAAGGAATATATGTTTTAAAGGAAGAGAATGCATTGCCCTGGAGGGTATAATAAGCATTAACAAATAGATACTATCAATAGTGTCATTATAATGATAGCATTTATGCTAATGTTAAATGACAGTTAATGAGGACCATTAAAATTGCTTTCATTATGAATTGGCTATGGTCTCTCAATTCTGACCATCCCCTGTCCAATTCTTTTCCTTGAAATAGTCTCTTCTCTAAATATTTATACCCTTAACCTTTCTAATTCTTATTTAATCTCCCAGTTTCACAAAAAACTAATGATCTGTGGGATGCTTTCCCTGATCACCACAGAGTAGCGTGAAAATTCCATTTTGTGCTAACCAGCTGTCCATATTTCCCTAACTTTATGCTTACAGTAGTTTGGTCTCATTGGTTTTGAAATGGTCTGTATTCCCTGGAAGATTCTCAGAGACCTGAGAGCAAAGACCTTGTCTACTTTGGTTCCTCAAAACCAAGCAGCCACCCACCTTGTCTGGCACATAGTAGATAACTGTGAACTTCCAGCTGCAGCAGTAGTATTCTGGTAGCCTAACGCCACCCAGTTGGCTTTGTTGTTTACATTCTTATCTTTCAAAATACAACAACCTTCTAAATGTATATTAGCTTACGCTGGGCAGAACAAGAACCCATGGTCCCAAGATGGCTAACTGAGCCGAGTTCTCATAGCCAGTAAGTGTGAGTTAAGACTCCTAACAATGACATGAGTCTTCCCTTTGTAAGAGTGGTCAAAACATCATGAGAGATGGTAGATTTAACTCAGAGATTTAGACAATGTGACAGAGAAATAGTGACTCATTTCTGAGGTTGCTGTCCTAGCTTATTCTTTTCTTTTTGGTAGAACCAGGGATTGAACTAAGACTCTTGCACTTGCTAGGGAAGTGCTTATTCTACTGAGCCATCTCCCTGGCCCTGTCTTAGCATTTTAATCCCAAATTCAACAAGTCTGGTGCAGTCATTGGCATTTCTTTTTCTTTCTACTTAAAAGGCAGCCTCATACAGCCTGGGCTTCACTGCTGCTCCTGGTACCTCTGTGTCTGCCCCTTCCTTACATGCAGTAAGAGTTTCAAGCCCCTGCCATGCAGTGGAACTCGGCTAGGATCTGGGGGCTGAAAGATGAAGAGCTGTGCAACTCACTCTCACTGAGCTTTTATTGTGGTAAAAGGAGTCAAATGAAGAAGTGCAGTGGATTGTCAGAGTTGGAATTATGCTTTGTAAGCTTTGTTTGCCTGTATTTGTGTTCTCTCCTGGATAAAATAGTTAAATTTTTATGGAACAACTTTTATATTAGCCATATTGTCAGATAAGGCTCATTTGGCAAGGGTGAGGATGCAAAAGATAGAGACTGGGCCCAGGCAGAGACTTCTATACTTTGGTCGATACAGCTGTCTCAGGAAGGGCAAATTGTTTTAGGACAGAGTGAGATGGGGCCTGAAAAGTACACTTGGAACTACTAATTTAGTCCAGAACTGCTAAATCTAATTTGGAAAAGAAGAACAAATGGGAAGATTCACTGTACTAGATACTGAAATCTATCACAAACATACATAATAGTAAAAAGTATGGAATATCAATAAAAGATGAGAAAATAAATTTGTAAAGCAGTACAAAGAGTTGAAAGTAGACCTATGTTAATTTGAAGACCTACCTTATGATAGGTGTGACACTACAAATATATATATATATATATATATATATATGTCAGTGGATTATGTACTAAATAGTGTGTTAGGAAAATCAGATTACTGGTATGTGGAAAAAATTGTTAGATTCTAGAAGACACTAATAATTTATCTTCCAGAAGAACTAAAAGCAAATGGAGCCATGAGGATAATGGAAAAGGGCATTTTTGTGAGTTTAGAATGGAGGAGGTCTTCTGAAATAAGACCACCAAAGCACAGTTCACAAAGCAGAAAGCCGATGTATTTCTTTTCAATGAAAGTACCATAGATCAAGTTAATAGACTGGTTCCACTCTGGAAGAATATATTTACATTAACAATAAAACAACAATAAAGAAAGGACATCTACACCAGGAAAGTAATTCTTACTCTTCAACAGCACAGATGGACAAACTCAATAGCAGATGGATAGAAAAATAGCACTAGACAACTCATTCAGGGGCAATCTGAATTGTTAAAAATATGAGAAATTACTCAAAGTCAGAAATTAGACAAAGTAACCACGAAATACTGTTTTACACTCACTATGATGGAAAAATTTAGAAATAGTGATGAGGAACTAGATACCGGGACACTAGAACTCATAAGCACTGCTGGTGAAATGTACACATTGTTCCAGCCACTCTGGAGAATAACATGGCACCATGTAACTCAAGTGATATTTGTGGGTAAACCCTGTATGACACTAGCACCCCAGGCTTGAGTATATACTCTGCAGTGGTTTATGTACAGTAGCAAAAGGAGTATATACAAAGACAAACTGGAGCACTGTTTGTGGAAGCAGAGTTATAAGCAGAGATCAGAGACGTGAACATGTAGAACAAACCAACAGACAAGATAATAAATACAGTACTGAAATCGTCCTCATAACATTTACATAAATTTATGTCAGACACATTGATGTAGGGACCTTTGGAGTAGGAAATATAAAGAAGGAAGGAGTGAAGAAAACAGAAGTAGAACCAATTATAAAAAGGAAATAATAAAATGTAACCAGAAACATATCCTGCATATCCTGAATTGATTATGACAGTTAGCTATGAAATGAAGAGCACAGGTAGTTCGATTGTGTAAGTATTGCAGGTTTAAAGTGAAATTATCTTTGAGACGAAAACTGCAATGCTTGTGGTTGGTCAGAGTGCACAAGATATCAAGATAATGAGATAGATTTGCTGTGATCCTCCTGTTTTTCAGCCTCCCCAGTGCTGCGATTACAGGCACGCACCACGATGCCCAGTCTCAATCACAGTCTCAGTGTGCCCGAGGGTGGGGCCAGCCCAGCATGTGGGAGATCGAACCCCTGGTCCCTGTGTCTGCCTAAACAGGTGTTTTAATCTGCCGAGCTATCTATCCAGCCCTCATTTCAATCATATATCATGTTTAATTTTATTTATTATTATTATTATTATTATTATTATTATTATTATTATTATTATTATTATAGTACTGGGGATTGAACTCAGGACCCTATGTTTGCCAGGCAAGCACTTATTCTATTGAGGTATCTCCCTGGCCCTATCATTCTTTATAAGTAAAGAAAGCCCATATGTTTGCTTCTAAGGTTAGCTTGAAAGCAAATTTCTATTTTCTTTTTTAAAAAGCCAACGACCTGTTGGAAATTGGTATGTTTATTATTGTTAGCTTGAAATCAACACTTCTTCAGTCTTGGGTTTCCTAAAATATTTAGTAGTGTGCAAGTATGAGCCTTCCTTGTAAGGGTATGTAAATTGAATAGTTTCCCCCTGGAAAACTATGATATAAAAGGAACACAACAGGAATAAAATTATTAGGTTCTAACTGATACCTAACACTCATCGCTGGCTTTTGAGAACCCAAATCAAGAATAATCTTGAAGGAAACATATTTTTTTGCCTGGTTTATGTCCAAACACACCATCCCTTTTCAGTCATGAAATAAACTATATGAACATGCAAGCTGCATGAGGCTCAAAGATCTGGCAAACTGTATCAAATGAGGATGTTAAGAAAGTATTCAGGGAGAAAATGGCCTTACTTTCCTTGTTCTGCATTGTCTTCTGATTCCTGTCTTCATATCTGGAACATGATAGGTCTCAATGAATATTTATTGAATGAGTTCCCATCTTCATATCTGGAACACAGTAGGTCTCAATGAATGAGTGAATGTGCAGATGAACGCATACATGTGCATTTACACGTGAACATAACTGGTTGGTGTACAGCAAATTGTCACAGTTTCCTTCCCCCCTTCCTTTTTAATTACTTAATTAATTTTTATGGTGTGAAGGATTGAACTCAGGGTTTTCTGTGTGCTAGGCAAACACTCTATTCCTATGCTCCACCCAGTTTTAAGCACCCATTTTAGAATTAGCTGCTTAATGTTCTTCACTAAAACATTTTGCTATGTTGATATCAGTGTATAATCTGCAAGAACCAATCAGGAGAACAGTAAGGAGTGATAGAACCTGCACTTCATGGCTGAGAAGCTGATGATCTAACAGGTCATACACAGATGAGAGAGGCAAGAAAAGAAAAACCAGGAAATGTTTTAGCTCTAATAACTGGCAACTGCAAGAGAAAGGGAGCCAGTGGATTGGTAGGGAATGGGGGCACTACCACCCAGCTGGCTGACTCTGGGCCCAGCTCAGTTGGAAGGCTGAGTGGGCCTGGGGCAGGTGGAGGGTGGTTGCTGAGAGAGCTGGCCTGGGGAAGAATCTTCTTGAGGTTTTCCTGCAGAACCTGAACCAGCCTCAGAGTGAGAGTCACTGTGAGGCCTCCCTGTGCTGAGAAACGGGCTCTTCTGTGCCAGAGAGACTGCAGGAAAGGTGTGGGAACTAGCTTCAGCTGAGCCTCTGCTGATGAGTCTTCTCAAGAGTGGAAAACTCCACTCCAGACCAAAGGAGGACAAAGGGTGCCTGCGTGTTGTGGCCAAAAAGCTAATAATACAATGATGGAAATCCTCAGCTTTGTGTCCAGGGAAAGCGTGGTTTAGCAATCACTGTGAATGAGTGGAACCAGCTCCACCGGCGTCAGCAATTTGAAGACATCTGGTCTTTATTTTTGGACTCTTGTGCACTAAGGAGAATTATGGTTATATGATGTGGAGGCCATTTAGCTTTGTCAATCTACAGAATCACTTATAATGGAATCTCTCATGCTTAGAAGGAACCTGAGTCTCTCAAGTCTACTGGAGATGTTCAAATATTAACTCTTTACCCCCCCAGAGGGACTTTCTGACTTTAAAAGAGATCGTTTTAATAGAGCAATTGAGTCATAGAGGAGATGTTTATTTTACCAAAGGGTAATCTAATAGTTGGTGGAACCCCCAAGAACTTCAACATCTTGTGCCTGTTAACAGTAATTCTTCTTTGATCGCTAAACTCCTTGACCTTCATTGCATCTCTCTTCGCTTTGCTTTCTCTTCTGGCTTCTGTGTCTTTAACCATCCACTGTGTCTGTTCTAGGAAACACCATTCCTGTGGAAATGTCACTGGAGAGCCTGTGTTCGGGTCTATTGGGAAACCCAGTGACCATCCTGCCCCGCTGTCTCCTGTGTCCTCTGGCTTCTCTCACCCTTTTGCCCCATCATTCCAGACCTTGTTACTTCCCCACAAATTCTCACATTGGGTACCATTGCCCAGGACTCTGTCAGGTGATTAACTATATTAGGCAAATTCTTTGTAGCCTTAAAAACATCTCAGGGCCTAATCTTTGTTAGGTAACAACTGCCTTTTCTGAGAGGATTTCAATGTCAAAGAAGTCAGTTGACCATTCCTGCACCTTGGCAATCTTTTCTGCTATTTTTCTCACATCTTGCCACCCACTGAGCCCACCTTTAGGACAGTACCTGCTTTCAGCTTTGGTTTCTGTAAGCCAGTCAGGAAGGTCTGCCTCTGCCTCTGCTTCTGCCATTGTGTCTGTGTCTGCCTCCCTCCTCCCACATCTCTCTCATTTTAGTACCTTTTCAGGTTTTGTGGCCTTTTTCTTAATACCCTTTTTGTGAGCAAAGGGCACAAAGAAAAGGGCAAGTAGCAAGATAGAGGAAGGAAATGTAGCAAAGTGAGTAAAGGGCTGGATGCCTGGGCTAAGGCATTTGGCCTGTGGAAAGGCCCATTGGGCTCCAATGATATTATTTTCCATTAAAAAATCCATAAGCCTTTTAAAAATGCATTTTCACCTTAATATAGCAGGAATAGACACTCTGCTGTGCAATTCCCAAGGATTTTTGGCTGGCGGGGGTTAACAGGTTGAGGTGCTATTCTTTTCTGTGCCTCATTAATCCCCTGAGCAGCCTGCACTAAGGTGGTTATTTGGCTCTAGTGGGCCTCGGAGGCACCCATGTTCCCCACTCCAGCGCCGAGGAGGTGGCAAGCTACCAGGTGTGCACCACCTCGTCCTCCAGAGCTTTGGTCAGTGAGCCCCCAAATGGCATGATGAATTCTAGATGAGTTTTGGCAGCTGTCTCTCTTAGGTTCTGGCTTCCCCTCCCTTCACCCCATCTCTAGCACAGAAAGTTTGAAAAAGGTAAAACTGGTTCCTAGAAGGAAAAAAGAGAAGTACAGTCTGTTTTGTGTAGTGAGTGCCAGAAAAGACTAAGAAGACAGACTTGGGAAACAGACATTCATGTAGCAACCCAACATATTTTCTGAAGATCAGAAATATTATGCCTTTAGGAGTTGTTATTTAGCTTTCTGTTATCATAGCAAATATCTGAGACAACCAACCAGGGGAAAAGGTTTAGTTTAGGTCACTGTTCTGGGGATGCCTCATAATCTTTATAATACTTTTTGGCTTGTGGTACAACAGTGCACAGTAATAGGAGGGTGCCGTGGAGCCATGTCCGACAGATGAAGCATAGAGCAGAACCCCTGGCTGTGCCACCCCACATAAGGCACTTCTCCAAAGGAAGCCTCCCTCCCGAGGCTCTGCCCCATTCCAGGAGCACCAAGCCGGGAGAGAAGACCAGAGCCAGCGGAGTGGGAGTGCTGCAGTATAGCAGCGAGCAAAGCATAGCTTTGCAAAGCGAGACAGGAGTGTTTTACACTATTTTTCTTCTCCTTTATGTCTTACCTCCTCTCCTTCCATAACATCTGCTGGGCATTCATTAAGGTACCAGTGTAGATACAGAGACACAACTATGAAAGGAGACTGACAGGACTCCTGCTTGCAGGTTTTCTACATTTTGTGTGTGTGTTTCAGAACATGATGAGAAGTCCAGAAAATAACGAAACTGTGTTAGTTGATACACTGTGTCAACTTGGCTGAATCAGCTCGCGCAGCTCTCAGCATGGGGGCCCAGTACTGCTGGTGGGCAGGCCCCAGGAATGAGGCAGGCTCCCTGCTGCCCTGCCCCCACTTCTGTTGAGAAGTCCCAGTCTTTGGAAGAGCTTGACCTTCGCAGCAGCGCTACTCTGGAAGAGCTCAGATCTTTCCCCTGCGGTCAGCACAGAAGGAAGAGAGGCTTGATGGCTGCTGCCGCTGCGGCTCCTCCTCTGCTCTTCGTAGTTTTCTGCTGCGTGAACTGCTGTGCTTTGCCTTGGAACCAGTGGAATATGGACTGAACCCTCCAGTAACTGTGAGCTAATGAACCTTTCCTTCCTTCATTTTGAGTGTCGAGAGCAGGTGTATCTGTGCAGATTTCAAAATACAAGAAACTTTGAAGACACTGAATGACTTTTTCAGAGAAACCAATGTGTACACACATTTGCTCATTTATCAGAGAGATTTATTAATATTTATCATCAGGGCTGGCCAAATAAATAGCTCAGCGGATTAAAGTGTCTGCTTAGGCAGACACAGCAGCTGGGGTTTGATCCCAACCTGCCGTGCCCGCCTTGCCCCTGGGGTGCACTGAGATGGTGATTGAGACTGAGCTTGGTGGCGCATGCCTGTAATCCCAGCTCTTTGGGAGGCTGAGCACAGGCGGATCACTATGAGTCTGATCTACGTAGTGAGACCCTGTAGATCCTCTAGACCTTTACTAAAATACAAATATATATATATATATATATATATATATATATATATATATATATATATATGATCAATATTTATCCATGCCTCAGGTCATCTTCTGAGGATGATAGTGGTGTTGTTGAGTATTGCCTTCTGGGGCTGACAGTATAATGAAGAGTCACATATGCAGAGAAAAATATTTTAATCTGATACCTAATATAATAGGACCTTTACTTACGAAGAGGCTTTGAAGGAAGTTTTCCTGAGGAATTCAGGGAAGCAGAGGAGAGAGCTGTGCAGGTGCACAGATCTCAGTTCTGGTAACATTGTGCAGAGAGCATGTTCAGTAATGCCTGATGGGCTCAACTGAGCCAGGTCTTCTAGGTCCGACTTTACAATCTGGTTTGTAAGGTGTCCCCACTCAATAAAAATCTTACATTCAGATTAAGCAAAAACAAAGAAAACAATGTTTTCATAACAAATGAAATGGAAATTGTTTGTCATAGTTTTAACCAAGCTTCTAACTTTTGTATGATTAATTGAAAGCAAAGTAAGTGTCACGTAGTAAATGGCAAATTATTTCTCACTGATCAATGTAAAAATGCCTGGATATCCACCCGTCTTTGAGTCTGCTGTCTCTCTTCCATTCGTCCTGAAGACCTACTTGCTCCATTAGACCACCTGTAATTGGCAAACATGATACCCAACCTCTATCCGAGCAGGGTAGATGGAGCAGCGGGACTGAACTCCAGGGATTTGGTATGTGTCTAGGGCCCACCACTGTTTAAAATCCTGAGCTAGGATAAGTCATTTAGTCTCTTGCTATTTTAGTTTTCTAAACTATAAAGTGGAGTCACAATACCTATCCTGCCTTTTACCACTGGTCTCTGTGAGGATCAGAAGGAGGGTGGCATGTGACACTGATTAAAAAGAAGCAAAATGCTGGTAACATGTTTGGGGACCACATTACCATCAAGGCTGCATGCCTGCCAACTGGGACATTTGTTAACTTAGCTTGTGTGAGGGGCTATGGACTTCTACTCCTTTAGCATCAGAGGGCTGGGATGAGGCCCTGGCAACTGAGGCAGGTGACCTCCTTGCCTCATTATTCTCCCTCGCCCCAACTTTTAGGTTTGCACTTCAAGGCACAGTTCTCCAGTATAATAAAGGTTAATAGACTGCCTCAGTTTTCTCTGATAAGTGACAGCCTCTGGCTGCCTCATCTCCTCTCAGGCTACAAAAGCTTCCATAAGTTGGCATCTCCAGCTCCTGGGCCCCAGCCAGGCCTGTGCAGGAGGACCATGGCAGGGATAAGGATGAGAGTTATTCACATCCTCTGCAGACACCTTCTCATGTTCAGAATCTGCTTGGCTGGCATTGAAGGCACAGTGTTGGGCATGGGGATATGCGGGGTGCAGGGGAAAGGATAGCAGGGAGAGCACCATTGCTAAGCTTAGAGGGTTATAACAGGAGCAGTGGGCTGAAGGGAAAAGTAGAGAAGGAAGGATACCCTAGTCACAGCCAAATATCTTACTGGAACAGAGAGAAGAGAAATTTCTTCTGTAGTTAGATTGTAGTGATCCTGTTGTACAGATCAAAAGGAGAAGCTGGGGGATATGATCTACTATGTACATTGATGTGGATAGCAAACAGTGCAGTTGGAAGATAGACTTTCTGGGAAAATTCTGGAAGCATAACCTGTTTTTCTTAAGGGTCTCATATATGATGTCTTGCTGAATAGAGTTTTGCAAATAAGCCCAATTGGGGAGTTCACTCTTGACACACTCCTATCTACTGGGCCTTTCCTTTCTTTCAACTAATATTTATTCAAGTTATAGCTTGGTTCTTACAGTTCTGCCTGAAAGTTCATGTGTTGTAGGCTCGATCCCTGGCTGATTGTGTTTTTGGGAGGAGGTGGGCAGGGTAGGAGGTGGGGCCTAGTTGGAGGAAGATTTTCCCTGGGACCTCAGGCCTGTTATCCATCTCTTTGCTTCCTGGCTGGCATGAGGTATACAGCTCCACCATGCATTACCTGCCAGGTGGTTTCTGCCTCTCCAAAGACCCTGGGTTGGTGGAGCCACAGCCTGTCATGGACTCAGACCTCTGAAACCATGGCCAACAAAATAAATCTTTCCTCCATGGAAGTAATTTGTCTCATTTATTTTGTCACAGCAGTATAAAGCTGACTACAGGAGCGTTTGAGCATCTACGGTGTGTACAGTCACGGTTAGCTTTCTGGGTGCAGGGTCTGTGCTTCATACAGGGCTCTCCACACAGCAGGGTGCTTCATTTAGTTTAAGGCACTACCGTTCCCATCATGAATTTTTGATTTTCTTGAATAAATAGTTCCAAATTTTCCTCGTGCCATAAATTATGTACCCAGCCCAGTGAGGTACATACTGTGACAGACTGGAGATGCAGAGATGAAGAGACGCAGCTTTTCCCCTGGTGCCATTATTTAGCTGCCTAGGCAGTAGTTAGAGCAGCATAACTTTCTGTGCAGTCATCTGTAAACTGCTGTCTATGTTTCCTATGGATCTGAAAGTTTCTTCTTAACTAATTCACTAAAAAGCATAAAGTGGCTGGTTCGGTAGCTCAGTGGACTAATACCTGCTTAGGCAAGCACCGGGACTATGTTCCTACCCTGCCCCCGTGTGTGCTGAGCTGGCCCCCGGGACCAGGCTTATTGGTGCACACCTGTAATTCCAGCACTGGGGAGGCTGAAAATCGGAGGATCACTATGGGTCTGAGCTGTGTAATGATACCCTGTGCCAAAATGCATAAAAAATATTATAAATTATGGAAGTGCTTTTACTGTTATGAGAATTCTTGAATTATGACAAACTCTTAGGACCATGTAGAAAAACGCAAAGAAGAAAATATAAAACTACCTGTGATCCTGTCACCCACATTCAGTGCTTATTTCTGGACATGAAAATATCAGGTGTTTCTATTTTAATTATTTATATTTTAAGTAAAATGTAGAATACTAGTGCAATACAACTTTGTATTCCTGTCTTTTCACTTAAGTTGCATTCAAATTATTTATTTATTTATTTGTTTGTTTTGTACAGGGTCTCATTAAGCATCTTAGACTTATAGTGATACTCCTGCCTCAGCCTTCCCAGCACTGGGATTGCAGATGTATGCCACCACACCAGAATTTGATGGCCTGCATGCATGGTGTGGGCCAGCACGGAATGTAGTACTGGGGACGGAACCCAGGTCCTTGCTCTTGGCAGCAGGCATTTAGACTGCTGAGCTATCTCAGGCTTTCCTAGATAAAGTTACTCCATTAAATAATAGGACAAAAAATAATATAAAATGAGATTAAATATTAAATGGTATGGCAAAGAGGACTGCGTGTACCATCAGGAATCAAGCAAGAAGGAAGTTTTTACAACAGCTATGGAAATCAAGGAAGACCTCAGTGAGTGCAGGCGCCATAAATTAGTGAGTGTAGCAGAGAAGTGTGGGACTGCTCAGGTACAGAGAGCAGATGGGAACTTGCCAGGGGCAGTGGGCCTGCGTGTTTGTCATTGGGAAGTCAAATCAAGGCGGAAAGGGGTTGGCCATCCTGGGAAACCAAAAATTTCTTGCAACATAGACTCAGAAAAATATTTTCCAGTGTTAAGGGCAGCTTTAATTGGGGATTCCACAGTGAAATTTTGGTGTTAGGCTCATCTGTTTTGTTTAGAAACCCTATATTATATTTTGCAGCTCTGAAACTTAGTTGGAAGCTCAGCCTTTCTGGAATATAGCCAGGAGAACAGGGAGCTTTTCTCTTCCCCCTTTGCAGTTCTTTCTTTCTGAATTTTCATTCTGTTGTTAATGGACATAAATTGTACATATTTATGGTATATTCTGTGATGTTGTGGTCTACATATACATTACAGAAAGATTCAATTGTCTTAATTACTATACCTATCACTTCACCAATTTATATTTTCTGTGGTAAGAATATTACAAGTCTATTCTGGAAATTTTGAGATATACAATATATTATCACCACACAGTGCAGTAGACAATTTGAACTTCAATATCAGATCTGACTAAAACTTTGTACCTTTTGATCCATTTTCCCTTTTTCCATCACTTCCTCTTACCCACCCTCCGTTAATCACTTTTCTAATTGTTATTTCTATGAATTTGAATTTTTAGGAAAAGCTTCCTTCTATATGAGATGTGATAAAAATCAGATGAATGTATAAGTTAAAAAATACTGTAATGGTTGGCAAGATAGTGCAGAGGGCTAAGTACCCGCTTAAGCAAGAACAGGGACCAGAGTTCAATCCTCAACCCCACATGCCCCAGATGTGCTGAGCCAGTACGGAGACTGGGCATGGTGGCTAACGCCTGTAATCCCAGTGCTGGGGAGGCTGAAAACAGGAGTATCACTGTCAATCCAAGCTGCATAGTGAGACCCTGTAACAAATACATAAATTTAAAAAACATTGCTATAGCACAGTACCAACATCTGCCAGCAAGATGTCCCCCCCATTTGAAACACACTTATCTGATCATTCTTCCCACATTTTGAAGCAGTACTGAATGTTCTTTCATAAATCTCTTTAATTGTGCTGCTGTGGTTGACTTGATGTCCTGAATCAATTCAAAACCTTCACTTTTCTTGATCATTTTGATTTTTGGAATAAACTAACAGTCTCATGGTGCCTGATTCAGTGAATAAGATGTATGAGGACACATTGTAATGTTTGACTTGAAAGAAATTGCCACACATCTTTGGAGGCAGCCATGGAAATACACTCACAAAGGGAACATTCAGTTCCTTGGATGTTTTCACAAGTGACAAGCTCTTCTTTTTAAAGCTATATAATATTCCATTGTAATTGTACATCCCTTTAGTCACTCGTATTTGATGGACATTTATGTTGTTTTTATATTGTTGGCTTTAAAAAAATATTTTTGGTACCGGGTCTCACTATGCAAATTAGACTTGCAGTGGTCCTTCTGATTTCAGCCTCCCCAGCACTGGGATTACAGGCATGCACCGCCATGTGCTCAGTGCACCTGGTGCCTGGCTAGTGAGGTATGTGGTGCTGGGGATTGAACCCTGGTCCCTGCACTTGCCTAAACAGGTGCTTAGTGCACTGAGCTATCTTGCTGGCCCTTTGATTGGCTATTGTAAATAGTGCTGAAAAGAATTTTTGAATGCAGATTTCTCTCTTCAACACACTAATATTACTCACTGATGAAAGAAATTGATGAAGACAGACACAAATAAATGGAAAGTCACCCCATGTGTATCAATTACAGGAAGTTAATGTTATTATAAAACTCAGAGCTATCTATGGATTCAATGTTAATTTTCAAAGAGATAGAAAAGTAATCTTAAGATTTTTATACAGTCAGAGAAGACCTCACTAGCCAAAGCAATGTTAAGCAAAAGGAACAAAGACTGACGCATCATACTTCTTAATTGCAAAATATATTATAAGTTGTAATCAAAATGGTACTGATACAAAACAGACACATTGTTCAATCTAAAAGAATAGAAGGTCATGTCATCAAGTTCAGGCACCTAAATTAGTTGAATGACAATGGAGTGCCCATCTTTGACAGGTGTAGACAAAGGAAGGGGTATAGAAAGGAAGAATCATGATGTGTGTGTATGGACAGTACAGTTGGGATAGATAACTCTGTGCTTCTACATAATCCTATGAGAGGCAAGATTTGCACTAATGGTGGGTGGACAGGATATTATGTCGGCTTCTAGTACTATGGACAACCACTAGGAAAATAACAAGGTAGAAAGGATTAATTATTGAATCTTTGATGTAACTCAGGTATAAACAATAAGATACACAAACAGCTACACTCTATTTTCTGATAAGAGACATACAGTGTAATAATGTCTGTAAGTATAATATCATGTATGCACCTTCTATGATGCCAAAATATTATGAAAACAGTTTGCAATGTATTAATTTATCAAATCCATCTTGTCAAGGTATCTTTAAACTATCTCATTGATATTTGTACTTCAATAAAACAAAAATTAAAAAAAATAAAAAAATAAAAAGAGAATAGATGTGTAATGACAAAAAGATATGTGAAAACACGCCTGATATTTCAAAACAACAAGTGAATGCAAATTAAAGCTATAGTGTTACCTCATGATTGCTAGAATAGCTGTCATTGTTATTATTATTATTTTATGTATTTGGTACAGGGTCTCACTCTGAAGCTCAGACTCATGGTGATCCTCCTGCTTCAGCCTCCCTAGAGCTGGGATTACAGGTGTGCACCATCACGCCAAATCTCAGTGTTTCGCTCAGCGTGTCCAGAGGCAGGACTAGAGCAGCATGTGCTGCCAGGTATTGAGCCCTAGTCCCGGCACTTGCCTAAGCGGGTGTTTAGTCTGCTGAGCTATCTTGCTGGTCCTCTAATGTCTGCTATTAGAAATATGTATATTAAGTGCTGGCAAAAAGGTAAGGAAAAGGAATTTCTTGTATAGGCTCATGGGAATATAAATAAGCACCACCAGTATAGAGGTCCTGAAAAAATAACTAAAAATAATTGAAGTTGATATGTTGAGGCATTACTTCCCCCATCTTTAATTTTCATTGATAAAAACATTGGTGCCTGGTTAGCTGCAAACAGAACAGCAGCTGCCTTGTGGATCAGCCTTAACTTTCTGAACTTCGAGAAATTGCTTTCCCAGGTGGAAAACTCTGTATTACTAAGATGAGTTTCGTCATAGGGGTGGATCAGGAGCAGCGTGCACCTCAGAGTTACCAGAGCAAGATGCTGCTGAGGTTGGGGCCTTGGGCTCAGCTTTCAACTGAGTCAGCTTCATTGGGTTTCACAAGTTGTCAGTACCTCCTAGTCTTATTAGTTCACAACGTCATCAGTCTGAGAGGAGAGGTATATGAACTTCAGCACAAGCCACTTTCTGAACTGCCCCCTTCAGCTGAGGTGAAAGGCACAGTGCGCTTTAGGAATTTATTTGATGTGTATTTGAGGAGCCACCACCATGATTCAGGAACCGTGATAGAGGGAGCAATGAAGATTCACTTGAGATCTTCACTGTCTGGTGATTTCCCAAGACATAGGTAGTAGCATTTGCACATGGAGACCTGTGGGGGCTGACTGGGAGGTGAGGAGCAATAAGAGGTATGATGACAGGGCTGACCATCGTAAACTTGACAGAACGTAATAGCGATGACCCGAAAGGAGTAGTGTATAAATACTTCATGTTAGATTTTTCTGGTGTGGCGGAGAGTCAGAAGCAAAAGGAAGGGGTAGGGTAAGGCCTTTACTGACTCTGAGGACACAGAGAGGATTTGAGGGAGATGGGGAACCCTCTGACGTGAGAAAGTGGAAGGCTGAGATTTTATGGGCTTTTGCTAGGGGCAGAGTATGAGGGACAGGTTCAGTGACACATGAAAGGCAGTTGTATACAGGGCTGGAGTAGGGAAGGTGGAGGAAATGATCACTGGGAAGATAAGCTGTGGTTTTTGGGATTCAAGGCCATGATAATTTAGCAGTTTGTACTTGGGCTGGAATTTATCACTTCTTCTATCTAAACAACTGTGGATTTAGGTAGTGCCTAGATTAATTTCATCAAAGCACATGGAAATAAAGTGGTGTTGGCACAAGTGTCTGAGATTCTCCCATCTTGGGTGCCTCTGGGTCATTACATTTCACTTTCAAAAATCCTCCATAGCAGAGCTCCAGGCTTAGGTTTTAGGCTATATTCAGTTAGAAGCTTTGTCGATGCCAGATGACCATTAGGATGTTAAACCAGCAGCAGGAAAAGCAAATCTGCTTATTGGTCTGTGGTTTTTCAGCCTAGCCATAGGTAGGGGAGGCCATGAGTTGGAAAGGTGGCCACATCAATGAACTCAGGCACCTCACCGCTTTGTGAACACCCTTGCAGGTGCCTTGTACCACTTCTTTTTCCTCCCACCCCACTCAGCATGGGGGTACCACAGGCCCAGAGGCTCACTCTCCTAACCAATCTGCGGTCCCACTGCAGATGAAGTGGGCTTGGAAAGAGCCAGGTGCTGCAGAGGCTGGCGAAAAATCAGAGCAGCAATGTCTGTTCTCTCTTCCTTCCCACCCTCTGTCTCTTACATGAAGGAGAACACTGATTTTCAAAGCTACTGACCCACTGAGTTGCAAAGCTGACCTGGCCTAATCTGCTTTGGTATCCCTTCCCCACCCACCCTGTCCCAGCTGTACCTTTTCTCAAAAGGAAAGCTATTCTGAGGTGGGGATATAAGAACAGTGTTGATCACTTGCTCATGTTTCTTTATCCTTCATGGGTATTTGGGGATGTATATTCTTGGAAAAGCTTTCTTTTTTGTTTACAAGAATCAAACTCAGAACCTTGCACTTGCCAGGCAGGTGCTGTGCTGCTGAGCTGTATCCCTGGGCCTTTACGTTGATAAATGAACATTAATAAGCCACTCTATAATTATGGACCATAAAATTCCTGTCAGGCACTGGGATTGACCACTCAAATTCATTATCTTCTTAACCACTCACAATAGTCTCATAAGGCAGGAACAACTATCATCCTATATTAAGGATGGACTTTGAGCTAGAGAAGTTCAAAACTCGTCAAGACTAACAGGTAGAACAACCAGGATTCAAATCTATATTATCTCACTGGAAGTCGTTTCTAACCCTAAGCCTCTAAGCACTTTCAAAGCCTACACACTCAATCCCTTACATGGGGCCACGCTGTCAGAGATGGATGCTTCTTTCTCTTTTAAGTTTTATGATAATCAAGTCCTTCTCACCAGGAAATGCCTTTATTTTCTCAACTCTCTGTGGCTACCTCTTAAACCTAAGTATTGCATAAGTACCTTTCTACCAGCAAAACATTGTTTCTGGGCTGTCTGTGGTACCTATTAAATGCACTAATCACTTTTGATTTCCTTCACTGTCATTTGTTTTTGCATATACTTTATGAGAATGAGAGTTTAAAGTTTCAGGGCGCGGTATGCAAGCACACACTGTAGCACACACTGTAACACACACCTCCCTCCAGGGCCTGCAACTCACCTGTGTACAATACCTGGAGCTGGTCTGAGACTAACAGCACTGGGGGAAAAGGGACCACAGCAAAATCTACCTGGGCTGTTACTAGGGGGAGCATCCGGGGAACTGTAGTCTTTCATGGTCACATTGACAGGCGCTTTCTGCCAAGCCTGGAAGAACAGCTTCCAGTTGACAAGGAAAGAAACCTTGCTAAGCTGTTCCTTGGGAGCCAGCTGAGGTATAAGTACCTCTGAGAACATGTTCTGGGCTAAATGTTCTGGACTGTTTTATGCTAGATTCTGGTCTTTCTCGAGGAGTGGCAGAGTCAAGACACTTGTTGCATCCCTCAGATGCAATCTCAGGATGTCTCTATAGTGTACGCTGAAGGATTACAAATATAGCTTCTGTCGTAAGTGCTCAGCTCTGAGGTTAGTTTCCATTTTGGATTGATATTGATATTCTTTACACATATCTGCAAATGAAGCTACAAACTATTTGCTAGAAACTGTGATGAGTTTGAAGGAAGGACTTTGCCCTCCAAAATACTGCTCAGAAAATATCATGGGACTTCTCTGATGGGAAGCACAACTTGCAACTTAAATTCTCAAATGCAAATTCTCACTGAAATATGTAAATTAAATATGTAAATTTCACAGTGACATGTAAATGAGAACCACTCAACTGCAGCCTGAAGGAAGAAGATTCTGGACTTTGGTGACAGAGGTGGAGCAGGATGGTGATTGGCTCACCTACACAACTTCAGGGTAATGTGGAAGACCTGGGTCCTGAGAGTGAGGAACTTGTGGTGGCTTCTTTTTAATTCAGCTGGGCATTTATTTCCAGGTGTTTCCTCTGTTTGTCAGAAAGTACATAGAATAGGAAGTAATAATTCTCACCTGTATCCCTTTGTCCAGTGGACATAGCTGTATGAAACTCTCCTGTCTTTGGTTTCCTAGTGAAGGTATCTTCATGTTCATCCAAGCTTTGTGCCTGCCCTTTCTTTCCAGACTGAAAGCTTGAAAGGCCAATTAGAAGGACATGTCTAGATCTAGGGAAAGGGGAATGATGGCACCAAAATATTCCAGACAGGAGAAGGGAGGCCAACTCTAGACTACATGGAACATTCCTAGATAAAGAAAATAAGTTTGTTATTGAGAAAGCAATGATTTCCTAGAGGAAAACTTCACATCCCTGAAGGCAAAAAGAAATTCTGAGAAATTTTCTATCCTCAATTAAAATGGACATGAGCAACAAAAATGTGAAATAAAAACATCACCACTTTTAAAACAACACAACAATTCCAGGAATACTTTGTGCTTATCAGCTTTGCGCCAGCTTTCTCCAAGTGGCGTCTCTTCTAATCGTGGCTGGATCTGGTTTCTAATTTGGGGACCACTGCTTTGGGTCAGTAGATTTAAAAAAAATTTTGGGCTAAAAGAGAGCAAGAATTGGCACTGTGGTTTAGCTTCAAAAGTCTCCAGGGTCTTTTCTGGTCAAATAGCACATCCTGAGAATGTGAGGGAGCTCTGAGTTCTAGGATTGGGCCTGTCTTGTCCAACTTTCATAATCAGAGGGTAATGACTTGTGAATATTAAATGCCTCTTGGGTGGGAATCATGCCTTTCATCAAGAACGTGGAAAGGAAATTGTTGGCTGTTGGCCCAGGAAGAACCCACATGGAGCACTGAAAGACCAGGTAAGTTCAGTGGAGGACAATGACAGTGGCTTTTGGACTTGACTTCCTTGGCTAAGAGAACTGAGACTCTCCCAAGAGGATGTGCAGCTCATCTGGGTCATCAGGGACTTCCCTCCCACTAGGCCAAAGTGATTTTATTCTCAACTTTCACCTGTCTCCAATTTTAAGGTCAAATTCAGGTTAGAGAATAGACTTCTTCATTTCTGTGCCTCAGTGCCTCCCTGTGTCTCTCTCTCTCTCTGATAA
The DNA here is from genome assembly GCA_004027165.1 of Ctenomys sociabilis. Classification (NCBI taxonomy): domain Eukaryota; kingdom Metazoa; phylum Chordata; class Mammalia; order Rodentia; family Ctenomyidae; genus Ctenomys; species Ctenomys sociabilis. The sequence continues at coordinate 11,140 of PVKA01024280.1, read as the reverse complement.
ATTTTAAGGCACTTTAAAAAGTGAAACAATAAAACAAAACACAAATTAAAAAAATATAGAACTTGGTGGATTATTATACGCTAAGCTTCATCTTAATCATCAGTCAGATTGTAAGACCACTTATCATCCAAGGTGGGAGCCCTCTGTGTGCCTTGTTCCTATGGCAGTTGCCTCACTCCCTGTGAAACTAAATACTCTATGGACACCTGTACAACTTACTTTCTTCTTGAGTATGTCTGTTTTTTTTACTGTCAAACCGGAATTACTGAATACTATAGTTTCATTCATTTTTACATTGTTGATGTTTTAAAAATCTCTTTAAATCTACAGTTCTCCCTTCCAAGTTTTTCCTATGATTTATCTGTTGATAATTTTTTAGAGCCTTTTTTTGTGTGTGGTACCAAGGATTGAACTCAGGGCCTTGCACTTGCCAGGCAAGCATTTATTCTATTGAGCTATCTGTCCCCAGCCCGATAACCTAGAGCATTTGACCTACAGTTTTCTGTACTTTGATGTAGCCAGTCACTCTGTCCCAGTGTAGTTCTGCCGTGTGCCTCTGCACTAGCTGCTGAATCTCGAGGCTTGTAGAGACTCTGGCCTTTGTGAGGACTGCAGATGATACCTCTGAAGTACATGATGTCTGGGTCCCCCAGAAGACACTGATATTTTATGCCTAAAACTACTAATAATTATATATAATATTACAATTCTTTTTTTAAATTATTATTTGGAGTATTTCCTTGTTTAGTTTTTATTTTTATGTACCCAGTACATAATGATTGCATTCCTTGTGGGGAGTTGGAACATCTACATAACACCTCTCAATTCAATTTTTACCCTTTTCCCTCTTCTCTCATTCCCCTCCGTCTCTAGAGCTGCTTCCCATTTGAGGATGATCTGAACTCCCCTCTTCCTGTCATCTACCTCTTATTTTTCTCTTTATTCTGGGTTCTTTGTATAAGAGAAATCATGTGATATTAAAAGTTGTGCATTTGATTTATTTCACTTAACATTTAGGGATCAAAGTACATCTGCTTCCTTACATATAACTCAAGCTTATATTTATTTATGGAAGAGAAGTACTCGATTGTGTATAAATATATTACTTTATCTATTCTTCTGTAGATGGAGGCATAGGGTGATTCCAAGATCTAGCTGTCAAGAGCTCTATTGCTGTAGATATGAGTGTGCAAACATTGCTGGAATTTGATGTCTTTAACTCTTTCAGGAAGATATCTAGAAGGGGAATAGCTGGGTCCAATGAAATTTCTAGTTTAGTTTTTGAGAACTCTCCATAGTGATTTCATAGTGACCATACAAGTTGCATACCCTCCAACAATGTACCAGAGTTCCTTCTTTCTCTGAAGCCTCACCCATCATTTTTTATCATTTGATTTCATTATTATTATTATTGTTGTTTGGTATAGGGTCTCACTACACAGCTTGGACTCATAGCGATCCTCCTGTCTCAGCCTCCCCAGTGCTGGGACTGTAGGTATGCATCAACATATCCAATTTCAGTAGCATGTTGTGCCTGAGGTCCTGGGGCCAGCACAGCATTTGGTACTGGGGATTAAACCCAGGTCCTTGCACTCTCTAGGCAGGTACTTAGACCACTGAGCTATCTCCCCAGAATATCATTTGATATTTTTGATGATAGGCATTCTTTCTAGAGTGGGAGAAGACAGCAATTTTTCTTCAATTTTCATTTATATAATGGCTAGATGATTTTCTCTAGTTATGCCAAGGATGTTACTGGTATTTTTATTGGGACTGTATTAAATCTATGTATTAGTTTTCAAATTATGGTCATTTTTACTATTTATGGTGGATTAAGTCTACCTATCTAGGAATAAAAGATATTTTTCCATTTTCTGATGGCCTCCTTTTTCAGAGTACTGTAATGTTCATTGTAGAAGTCTTTCACAGATAATTGAATATACTTTCATGCATTTATTGGCTCTTTGCACTTCTTCTGAGAAGTGTCTATTAATTTCACTTGCCCATTTTTTTTATTTGAGTCTTTTATTTTGGAGAGTCAAATTGTTTTGAATTTTTCATATATTCTAGATAGTAGTCCTCAGTCTGAGCATTACCTAGCACATCTTTTGTTTTCTATAGGTTTTCCCTTCACTCCCTTACTGTTTTTTTTTTGCTATGCAGAAATATTTAAACTTTATATTATCCCATTTGTTGTTTCTCTTGGTACGATTTCTTGATCTACTGAGCTACTCTTTATGAAGTCCTTTCCTATGGCTAGATCTTCAGTTATTTTATCTTTTTTTTTTTTTTTTTTTTTTTTTTTTTGGCAGAACCAGAGATTGAACTCAGGCCCTTGTGCTTGCCAGGGAAGTGCTTATTCTACTGAGCAATCTCCCCAGCCCTACATATTTTATCCTCAAGAAGATTGTGTTTATGTTTTTACATTTAGACGCTGGATGCATTTTTATTTTTGTTTAATAGTATATGGTGAGGTACATGAGTCTACACTGAGCCTTCTGCATGTGGATCTTAATTTTTTCAGCACTATTTATTAGAAAGGCTTTCTTTCCTCTAGCATATGGCTTTGGCCTCTTTGTCAAGAGTCAGATAGTTGAATAGGGTTGTTTCTCATCCTCTGTTGTGTTCTGTTTTGTGCTAGCACCATGCTGTTTTGATCTCTGTAGGTTTGTCATGTAACTTCACATCTCAAAGTGTGATGCTCCTTAGTTTGTTCTTCCTACTCAGGTTTGTTTTCTTATTCTGTATCTCTTTTGCTTCTAGATGTATTTTAGGATTATTTTCTCTAGTGCTGTGAGGAATGTTATTGACATTTTGATTGGAATGTTGTTAAATCTATATATCAGTTTTGAAAGTATGGGCATTTTCATATTATAGTTATGCTTATCTACGAATAAAGGATATCTTCATTTTCTGATATCCTATTTGATTCCTTTTTCAGAATACTGCAGTTTTCATTGTAGAGGTCTTTGGTTAGGTCAATTATTAAGTATTTAATTTGTCCTATTGCTATTGTGAATGTTTTTTCCTTAATTCCTTTCTCAGTGAATGTTTTTTAAATACAAGTTCTCACTATGCAGTTCAGACTTGTAGTGATCCTCCTGTTTCAGCCTCCCTTAGTGCTAGTGTTATAGGCACGTGCCACCACACCTGGTTCTGGGTCTGGCATAGCATGCAATACTAGGAATTGAACTCAGAACCTTGTGTTTGCCAGGCAAGAGCTTATAGCACTGAGCTATCTCCCCAGCCTACTATTGATTTTTGTGTGTTGATTTTGTATTCTGTAACATTTGTTGAATTTAATTATTAATTGTAGGAATCTTTTTGTGGAAGTTGGGATATTTCTATAAAAATATTTTTATTAATCTATTATTTATAAATGTGTTGGTGCTCAGATAGGAAAGGCAAAGTAAATGATTGATTTTATCCTTTTAGTAGTTCAAGGTAATAAATGATTCCAATAATTTGCAAAAGTGAATTTTTATTTTATTTGCAATGAATGACTTATTTATACAAATAATCAACATGTTCGATTTGTTTCAAGCCATTGTTACAGGCTCTTATATTGAAGCATGAATTCTTTTGGTGGGAACCTGGTCATTTTTGGTAGCTTCTTTGCCATCTGTTGTGGAAACATATTCTATGTTCCTCATGGATATGTCGTGCTTTAGTCCTGGGATCTTACATCTCTCTAAAATCTCTGGTTTCTTTGAATGAGAAATGGTATTGCAGATCTACGATCCAAGCACAAAATATATTTATTGCTTCTTTATTGGTCACCATTTCTAGGACTTCATAGTTGATATTTCATATTATGAAATATCTAAAAAGTTGCAAAGATAAATATATACCTCATAAATTAATTTGGCACTCCCAATCTAAATTTCATATATAAGTTTTTATAAACCATACATAATTTTAAAAACTAGTTCAAAAGCTATGGTTTTAAAAAACATAGCTTTTTATAAACACAATAGTATCAGAACAAGACTAGTACTACCAGCAACAATATAATTGCTAAGAATTAGTTTTTTCATTTGTCTTCATTTTCCTTTATGCATTTGTGATTTTTATTTTTTAATGGATGATTTTTAGGAACATTGTTAGGTTTACAGGACAATTGAAAGAAGGTAGAGAGATTTACCATATAATTCCCCCTTCTACATACATACTGCTTTCCTCACTATCAGAATCTGAGTGGAATATTAGTTGCAACCCAAGAGTCAACATTTACACATCCAAAATCCAGAGTTTGCAGTAGGGTTCATCCTTGGTGCTACACATTCTGTGTGTTTTGGCAGATGTACAGCAATATGTATTATGCAGAATAGTATCACTGGTATAATCTATTCCAGTCACACTGGTTCATCCTTGTCTTCCCCCAATTGCTTTTATCCATTGATTATTTCACTTCCTGCACAGTTTTTCCTATTCAAGAACATTATACTGGACTTATATAATGCATGACTTATCCATATTGATTTCTTTCATTTAGTAATATGCTTTTAAATTTCCTGTATGTATTTTCACTGAGCTTGGTACCACATTTCTTTTTAGTACTCCATTGTCTGCTTGTGTGACAGATTATCCATTTACTTACTGAAATCTGTCTTGGAAGTTCCAAAGTGTGGGAATTGTGAATTAAGCTGTTGTAAACATCTGTGTGCAGTTTTGTGTGGACCTGTTTTCAAGTGTATAGTTAATTTTCTAAGAAAGTGCTAATTTTGGAAGGAACCATGTGTCCTCCAAAGTTTGTGCTCCTGTGCATTCCCAGCAGCAGTGACTGAGAGTTCCTATTGCTTCACCTCCTTTTCAGTATTCAAAGTTGTCAATGTTCTGAGCTTTTTATACCATTGATGTTTTAACCTCCATTTGTTAGTGATATACAATGTTGAGCATATTTTCATGGGCTTATTTGCTGACTGTATAATTTCTTGGGTGATGAATCTGTTCAGGCCTTTTGTTCATTTTCTAGACTCATTTTGGTTCTGCCCACTTCTGATTATGTGTCATGATTAGAATCAGTGTGGTAAGTGTGTGTGTCACAGTGTAAGCCTAAGATGTATTCAGTATAGGTTTTTGATATTTGATGAGTTGGTAGAGAAAATATCTACAAAGCTGTTTGCATGTTTTCTGGAGGTGAACCCACTGGGAACAATTTTTAGAGCAAGGAATTTTATAGTACTATTATATGTCTTGGTGTGTTTTTAATTGGGTTGAAGTTATTTGGCGTTCTGTATGCTTTGGTTACCTGAATGTTAGATTGTTTCTTCATATTTGGGAAGTTTTCTGTTATTACTTCTGCCCATATTCTTTTTATATCATTTGCATTGACTCCATCTTTCTCATTGATGCCTATTAGTCTCACATTGTTCATCTTGGCATTGTCTTGCATGTGATGAATTATTTTTTCCTGCATCCTAGTTTTTAAGAGATCCTCTACCTTTTCACTATCTTGCACCAGCATCTTCAAGATCTAAACTCTGTCTTCACTTTAATGAAGATGGTTTTGTATGCTTGTGATTGAGATTTTAAATTCCTCTATATCTTTTTGACTCTGCTTCATGCGATCTATTTCCTTCCTGTATTGGTCATTCAAGGAATCTGTCATTTTTCTAATCTCTATTTTTTTTTTATCAATGTCTTATTTAGAAGCAGTTATTAATTCTTTGATTGGGTTTCCTCCATATGTTTCTGCATTTGATTCTTTACTTCAGATGCTATGAATTCATAGATTTCTTTTTTATTTCAGAAATTCGTTTTGCTCTGAGTTCCTCTATACCTTTCTGCTGTTGCTTCTTTACTTCCAACACTGTTAATTCATACATTTCAACTGAGCTAGTGTCCACTGCACTTGTTCTGGGTGGGCTTGAGGCCTGAGATTGCATTTTGCTTCTTGTGTTTATCATTTCATATCACACTGACCTCTGACTTTTGCTGTAGAGCTTTGGTGCAGTTATAACCTTGGCACCTACTGAAATTCAGGCGCAGCTCTGTTAAGTTTGAGTTTATCCAGTTATGTCTGGCTTAGGACTAGTTGTTGTGTTCAGCTCCTTCCTGCTGCAGTCCTTGGAAGTGAACCTGGCCTGCCCCTCTAGCACAACAGTGAATCTGTGGGGCCCCTCTGTTGTGCCCCTGGCCCATGGTGCACAGGGGAGCTCAGAACCTCTTCCACACACTAGCCGGGCTTGGGCATGGGCTGGGTCTGGAGGTCCTGAGAGCATCGCAGAAGTTCTCACTCACTGGGTGGGCTTCGGGGGGTGGCTGTGGAAGGATGGAGGGCTCCCAAAGGTGCAATAGAGAGTCTCACTTATGTGGCATGTCTGAGTTTTGGTCCAGAGAGGTCCTGTGGGTGCAGGGAAGCCAGAAGCTCTCCTACACACTCGCCAGGCCTGAGCTGGGCTGAATCTCAACAAATTTTATAGTACTAATATTTACCTCTTGAGTGATTTTTATTTTTGTGGTACTGGGCTTTGAACCCAGGGCTTGAAAATTCTAGGCAAGCTGTACAGTAGTGAGCTATACTACTAATCCTATCTTATTTAAATTTATCTTACTTCAACTTGTCATCTTCTTGCACCTGTATCATAAGCACCTGAAATTACAGGTGTATGCCATCACACTCAGCTCTCATGTTCGAGGGTGTTAACTACAGACAAAAATATTTGGCTTTGTTCTTTGACATGACTTTACTAAAAACTGTGTAGTAATAGGCATGGGTTATGTGATGATGTCGTGACATTTCACAGACTTAATAGACACTTTTTGTTTTAATATCTTGCTCACTCTGCATGTCCAGAGATGAATCTATTCAGGGCTTTTGTTCATTTTCTAGTCTCATTTTGGTTCTGCCCACTTCTGATTATGTGTCGTAATTAGGATCAGTGTGGTAAGTGTGCATATCACAGTGTGAGCCTAAAATGTATTCACTGTAGGACTTCAAAAATAAATTGAAGCCGGGCGTGGTGGCGCAGGCCTGTAATCCCAGCACTTGGGAGGCTGAGGTGGGAGGATTGTTGTGAGTTCGAGACCAGCCTGAGCTACAAAGTGAGCTTAAGGCCAGCCTGAACTGCATAGTGAGACCCTGTCTCAAAAAGACAAACAACAACAACAACAACAACAACAAAAACAAAAATAAATTGAAAACTTGAGTGACACGTTGAGCCTGAAAGATGAGAATTGGAAACCATAGATGTTTCAGGTAATTTTAATGACTGTTGAGTATGGAAAATGCTAAGTGCCCTGTGTTTCCAATTGGGGTTCTTTAGAAGCACCAGGTAGCTTCTGTGCCCATGTGGGTAGCAAACAAAGCATTCTTACTAGAATAGGAATCATACTGTTATTCAATAAGGAGACCAGTCTGTATCCTTTTCCATATTTAATTTTCCTGTGTAGATAGTGTATAGTTTTGTGAGGACTTTGCTTCCTAAGTCTCTGAGGACCTCAAACTGATGATAAAAGCTCTACTGTTTGATGGTTGTGTCATTTGGAACACTTGACCTCGTTGGGCAGATGGAGATCTGAACTTCTATGTTTATGTGTTCTGGCATGGAAGTAACACACATCTTTCCTGTCCAGAGTTCTTTGACCAACACTGGTCACACAGTTGCCTAACTTCTAGAAGTTTCAGAAATGTGGGAGAGCAGCAGGAAGTTCTGGTGAATTCTATAGTCTCTGCCACACTCTGTAAGATACTGTGGAGATGACAGTGGTAACGTCCGTGGTGTTCTATTTCTTATCAAGACACACACTGATAAGTTCCACAATTGTCCTATTGCTTCCTGTAAAACTTTAAGTTGATAGCCTTTAAATTTGTCTAGTATATTATTATAGACTACTGGATTATATTGGATTACTCTGCTGAATTCATGCTCCTACAATATATGAATGGCAATGGAATACACATCTCTGACAAAAGTAAACAAAAAAGGGGGATATAAACGCAGAACCATTTTGTAGTGAAAAAGATATATGCATATACAAAATAGCATAAATATAAAGCTGTTTTCTCTTAGTTCAATGAAAAGAGAGTTTTGAACTAATAGTGTTTGGACAAGATATCATGTCTGCATCTTGTACTATGAATAACCACTACAAAGACAATAATATGAATGTATTAATTATTGTAACTACACTGCTAACCTGTTTTAAAACTATCTCATTGCTATTTCTTTATCAGTAAAATTATTAAAAAATAAGTTTGTCTAGTATACACATTTTTATGATGCCAGAAAATATGTTTATTTTCCAACCTAAACTGAGGAAGGGAAACCCTTATAGATAACTGAGTGACTTGCTGCAGCTCTGAAAATAACCTGTGTGGTCAAAACTCAGGAGTTTTCATCTGGAAAAGACATAGGCTATGTTGGTTGATAAGTGGGGAAAAAGACAAATAGAAAGTTGTAAGTGTAGTGTGAATACATCTGCATCTAAAACTAGAATAAAAATTAAATGCAGGTGAAAGGGGGAAAATATAGCCAAATAGGACTGACAGTCATTTCTGGTTGGTATAATTAAGGAAAATTTCTTCTTCCTTCACTCTCAGTATTTTCCATATTGAAAATTAATTCATAATGAATTTACCTAACACAATACATGGGTACCACATCATAAGTCAGTTTCTGCCATGGCTTGTCTAAATTATGTCAATGCATTTACTATGTGAGAAAGCTACACTGTTATTACTGCTGGGCTGGTGGAGAGTAGGTGTTCAATAAATATTTATTGAATGAATGAATGAATGATTGCATATGTGTGTGTATGCCTTGGCTCACAAATAACCAAAAGCCTAGTATAGGTGAGGAATTTTTAATGGAGTGTTACTGAAAATGAAAAGCACAGATTCTCAGCTCCTGGCCAGGCATCAGTTGTTACTGGCCTCAGTGCATCCTTGCAGGGAAATGGTCTGCTCTGGGCTGAGCAGGTTACCACCTTTAATAAGCAGTAAGAACGCTGTGTGCTGTCACTTCATCCTTCTGATACCCAGGAATAACTGTGACTAGAGAATTCCAGTCTGTATGAAGTCCTCCAGGAGGGGAATGTGGAAAAAATTGTCAGGCATATTGACTTTCTAAAAACCCCACCAGACAAGTTAAATAACTGAGAAAGGTCATCCAGTAATGTCTTGGTTGGGCCAAGAAAATAACTCAACCTCTTATATTCCTTTTAGTAATGATTATCAATGTTAATGAGTTTTTAACTTTGTTGTCTGGAGGATGGGAGAGGAGGAAGTGTTTTGGGGAGGAAAGAAAGAGTCATGGCCATTTGTCCACTTAATTTAGAAAGTCTGAAAAATTAGGGTGGTAAAACATTCAAAGAGAAGCAGAAATATCTCTGTTGAGACCCTTCACTGGTACCTAGAGTGGAAATGGGAGACAGAAATAGGAGTGTAGCTCTGCTGTGCAGTTTTTCAGTACTGGATCGAGGATTGGATTTTCTGAGTTACTATGGTAAATTGGTGCTATGACTTTCAAAGTCTTTTGTCAGTTTTGGAGAAAAGACTGTTTTATAAAGCCTTGGTCATTTCTCCTGTCCCCTGATATGTTTTCTGATTATTAGGCCAGTATTCTTTCAAAAGGCTTACAGGAGAGAAAATACTCAGATTGCAATGTCAAGGAAGCCTCTGTTGGGGCTGGAGATATAGCTCAGTGGCACAAGGGCCTGCCTGGCAAGTACAAGGTCCTGAGTTCAAGTCCCAATACCAAAAAAAAAAAAAAAAAAAAGCGTGAAGAAGGAAGCCTCTGTTTTACTTCTGCCAGTACTCCAATGTCTGAGTCACGTAGAATTATGAAGTTCTCAAAATTACCAGCAAGCACTTGTGTTTGAAATCCAAAACGTATTCCATGACACAGGGGTGTTGCACCTAGAATCCAACCCATGGGGATTCCCACTGCTTGTTGTTGACTGAACACAGTTGATTCTCTGCCACAGCTGTGGTCTTAGGAATCCAAGGGGTGGAGTTCAAGTAGCCTCAAATTAAGGAAAACAGATGGTGTCCATGATTTTATCTGAAAGCCATCTCTGCAGATGACTTGATTTATCCTGAAGGCACCAAGACAGAGGTGGAGTCTGGCGAACCAACTCAGCAGCAGAGCACTATTGGGATCACTGGCTGTGTCTTTCTTTTATTTTTCAGGCTGGATCTTCTACTTTTATTTTTATTTTTTAAAATAATTTTATTGAGAAACAAATAGCAATGAGACCGTTTCAAAACCGATTAGTAGGACAGTTTCAATAATTAATACATTGCATATTGTTGTCTTAGTGGTTATTCATTGTACAAGATGCATACTGATATCCTGCCCACAGACACTGTTAGAACAAATCCTTCTATTCATTGAACCAAGAGAATGTAGCTGTATATCTATCCCAACCATTGTGAATATACAGATACAAAATGGTTGTTCTTTTGTATCCCCATTTTCCATTCAGTTTCATTAGAGAAGGGTATTCCATTGTCATTTAAATATTACAGGTGCAGAATTCAGCAAAATATTCCAGTATAGTCCAGTAGTCCACAATAGCTGTGGTTTTACCGTAAGACTGGCAACACCAGGAGTTGTCGACCTGAGCCTTTCACACCTTACCATATTAAAATGGCTTTACTTTCCATACCTCATTTTTATATTTTTCTGCTGGATGGTTAAGACCAAGATAAAGCAACACCTATATAACAAGAAATGTAACTTTTGTATCTGATAAGGTCAGTCAAATCCTCTCAGGATTTTCTTTTGTTTTAAAGAGGGTAACAAAATAACAAGGACAAAGACAGAAACAAAGCAATGTAAAACAATAAAAATGGTACAGAATTTCAAAATAAGAATAGAAAATTAACAATGACTTTTTCTTTTTTTTCATTTATTTTTACTTTATTAAAATACAAATGTCAATCAGACAGTTTCCAGACACCTTAACCATACACATTCAATGAATTAATACATTGCAAACTGTTTTCATAACGTTTTGGTATTGTACAAGGTGCATACATGATATTATATTTACAGATATTATTTTAGCAGATATCTCTTATCAGTGAATTAAGAGTGTAGCTGCTTACTTATTCCATTTTTTTATATATCAAAAATTCAATAATTATTTACCTAGTGGATGACCATAGTACTAAAAGCCGACATAATATCCT